>LOJH01016885.1:0-19182 GCA_001685095.1 Ellobius talpinus
AAATCACACCAGAGCTGCTCTGTACTCTGTCCAGAGAGGTCAGTACACAAGGGAAGGACTGGGCTGCCATGGAGATGTAAAACTACTGCAAATTTTAGCTGTTCCTACTCAGTTTTTGTATTCTTTCTTTATGTCTCAGAGTCTGTGCGACAAATAAAAAGATCTCATTTTTGCAGAGTGGGCCAATCTCAGGGCTCAGAAGGCAAAGGCAGGCAGATGGATCTCTGAGTTTGAGGCTAGCCTGATCAACATAATGAGTTTCAGGAAAGTCAGGACTATGTAGACAGACCCTGCCTCAAAAAAAGCAAGACAAAGCAAAAAGATCCCATTAAAAAAATCAATGTTTTCATTTATCTTTGAAGTTTTTACTAGAGTGATGCATTTTAAAATGACAGCTTTATTCAAGTATATCATGTACTCTGACCATATTTACCCTTGTGCCCCTTTCGTTGCCCCTCATTATTTTAAAAACAATTTTATTTTGGTGTTAATTTCTTTACCAATTGCAAATGTTATAAATATCAGTTTAAATTCCTGATGTTTTAATTAAAATATTTAAGGAACCATGGCATTTCTCTTATTCAAAAAGCATTTGTAAATGTGATCTAATGTTTTTTAAGTAAACAAGCATTCCCCTACCCCAAAGCCTGAAGACACTATGGACAACAACCTGGCAATCCCCCTGGTGTGTGCTTGGGAGGATGGTGCTTGTGGCTCTGTTCTCCACGTCAGCTTTTCAATGTACCTGTCTAGGATGTCAAACTGCTCTCCTTTTAATATTCTTTGCCTCCAGAGAGCTGCAGTCTACAAACCAAACTGATTATATCAGAGTCCAGTTGGTTTATTAACCACCTGTTAATGTGCAAAGCACTGAGTGAGTTGCCAGGGCTCTCTAGGTAAGTTGATGCAATCCTTTCTCTCAAAGTGTGTAAAATCCAAAGGCCCTCATTACTCAAATTGACACAATAGTCTAGAAGCCTCAAGGAGAAAGCTGTTGCTTGTGTGGGTACTGGAGCAGAATCAGAAGAGACAGAAAAAACTTTCAAGAAAGGGGACAACAAAACTGAGCGCAGATATGGGACAGCTCAGCATGGAGAAGCATTGGTGAAGTCCCTTTGCCCAGACACAGATCAGGACAGCAAAGCAGAAAGAGCTTGACATACTGGGGCACAGCAAGGAGTCCAGCGAGGCTGTGATGGGTGAAGTTAAACTTAAAGCTGCATTTAGGACTTCAAGTGTGTGTAAGAGTCTGTTCTCTGTGAACAATTGGGACCCATTCAAGCGTTTATTCCAGTTGTTTATCAGAGGGATTTTAAGCTGGGTAAAGATGAGACAAGATCTCACATCTGAAGGAAATGAATCAGAAAACACTATGGAAGATGTATTTGGTAGGTAAGGAATAGAGAAACAGATAGAGTATATTTCTTTGGTATAGTTATAGTATATGCAGCCTGACACTGTATCCATGAGACCAGGGCCCACTGCATTGTCCACAAGGAATGGGTGGCTCATATATTTAAAGAAGTATAAAAGCTTGAGGACTGCTCCAGTCCCCAAGTAAAAGACAGGAAGAAAAAGGGAAGAACCAGATAATTTTAATGTGGATGATAGTACTTTGCCTGCCACTCAGTTTAGGGAAGAAGGGTGATTTTTGTAAGTCAAGATCAACTAATGTCCTTGGAAATGAAGAGTTAATGCTCTAAAGGCCTCTGTAAATATCTCTTCCTGCTTCTGAGAAGCCCCTCCCCAAGTGCTGGACTGTGCCTGCTTTTTTTTGTGTAGCAAACACAGGTTGAGTTAACAACAACAAAGCAGCTCTCTGATGGAGCTTTCTGGGAAGGAGACAGCAATTTGGAAGCCAGTGTTGAATATATACCTGATGCTCAAGGCTGTGGGAACTTAGACATTTTAGGGATTCTGTTTCAGTAGATGTACTGGTTGTTTGGTTGGCTGGTTTGTTTTGTCTTGTCAACTTTTCACAAGCCCCGGTCAAGAAGGTACTTGAGAAAATATCTCCATCAGATTGGCCTGTAGGGAACTCAGTGAGGCATTTTCTTGATTCACAATTGATATGGAAGGTCCAGACGTTGTGGGCAGCCCTGTTCCTAAGCAGGTAACCCTGGGTTGTTGAGCCAACCATAAAGAGCAAGTTTGTAAACAGCCTTCCTCCATTGGCTCTCCTTCAGTTCCTGCCTTCAGGTTCCTGTCTTGACCTCCCTAACAATGGGCTCCAGGCTCTAAAATGAAATAAACTCTTTGCTTCTTCAGTTGATTTTTGGTCTGTGCTTTATCACAGCAATACAAACCTAACTAGGATGGCAGGCACTAAGAGAAGGAATGAAGGTACCTTAGAAGTGGCAATCAGATGAGAATCTGTCCCACAAGATAACAAAAGGCAGTTTCAGGAGTGATACACCTGGTGAAGCCATCAAGCGTTAATTACCACAGAGGCAAACTTCATGGGGACTCAGGCCAATGACTTCAGAATTAAGGTTTTACCAAAGGTAAAGGTAAGTGAGGAAATTCCCAAACTTTAGAATTATCTGTTAGGCACACACACTAGTCCCCATTCTGATCCAAAAGTTCCGAGATAGCTAAAAGGCAATAAGTTCCTAGGAATTCTGTTTTTACTGGTCCAGGTTTAGAGAACAACTGCTTCAGAGCCTCAAAGCTGGAAAACAACTGGATCATTTAGGGCTAAGAAAGAGGTGGTGTCCTACAGGAAGAGTAGGTAGAGCGGAGAAGCCACAGACAGCCCTTCTGCTCACTAGCAAAGCCTTCTGCACTACCCTGTGATGTGAGCAGCATGAGAACAGAACACAGTGGCTATGGCCCAAATGTTTAAAGCTGAGGACTTTTGCCACGATGTATAACCTCTTTGAATTTCTGTTTCCTTTAACAGAGATAATATTAAAACATACCTCTACACGGTGTTCTTCAGAGAAAATGAAGCACTATGACAGAGATGGGAGAGCATTCATGTCAGAGGTTGATGTGCAAACAAATAATTGCTGAATCTGAGCATATGCCGTATTTATATAAGGGCAAAATGGCTTTGGCAAATTCATTTATTTAGTGATAGTAATAATGATTGCTTTTCCTAATTTTCTACACCCTCCAAAATATAGTTCTATGATTGCCACTCTAATGCTGTCTACGGATTATAAATTAAGCCAATAAAAAAAGTCTTGCTATTTTTGGAGACAATGAGATTAATACCACATTACACAAAAAAGATCCCCCCTGCTTTTAGTGAGAACCATTTAGGACAGTTCTAACTGCTGAAGTATTGCCCTCTGGTCATTTTAAAAATAAGCATTTTAATTAATCTTTTAGTGTGCATTTCATTAGTGTGGTGAGTGAATATAAATCACTACTGCATGTCTGAGGAAATGCTATGAAAAGCTGCCCATAGGAAAAAGTGTGACTGCCTGCTAAAGACTTTAGCAGGAAGCCAAAAGTGCATTGTCAATATTCTCAATTAACATAAAGATTCTGTGAAGTCTCGGTTTGTTTCAATAATTGAACTCCAAAAGAGAAGTAAGCACAGCAGAGTTTTGAGTAATTAAACATAAATGATTGTACAAATGCTCCAATCTAGTGATTAATAAAAAGCAGGTCCAGATGATGCCAAACACTTAATGGCAACATAATTAAAGCTATAAAGACTGAAAATAAAAGCTTATATCATATAAAACATGTGTTTCATATGTTTGATTTTTAATTGACATTTAGTGTGGAAGAGGAACCATTAATTCCTGCTCTTCCTGTGCTTGCCCCCTCACCACCCCCACTCACACACCCTGTCTTCCCTCCTAAGGAAACAGCTGAGTTACTGATAATGAAGTTAAATCTGCCTCTGGTGTTTACACTATTACAGCCACTCAAGTGCTGCCATCAGTTGGGTTACCTGTTAATGGCAACCCTTCAGCATAGCTAAACATAAACATTTCTGTCCCTTGAGCCCTCTCATCCTTCCGAATTGTACTTGAGCCACAGCTCCTGTCCAGGAATAGGAGCGACATCGGAGCTCACTCCTTCTCAATCTCTAGACATATGGACTCAGTTTCCCTGTTTCTGAACACCCCTGTGTTACTGGAGTTCTGTCCCCAGCTAAAGGGCACATGCAAAACAACACTTTTCAGAACTTTAATATTTGAAAATATATTTCTTTTATTCTTATAGTTGATTGAAAAGTTCACTGCTATAGAATTTTCTCGAAATTTATTCTAGTCTTTTAAAGCCATTAGATTCACATATCTGTTTCTCTCTAGTTTCAGTGTCATACTGGGTAAGTCTGGCTCTCTCGTTGGGCATGCACAGCCCCTTCCTGACAGAAGATCCTTAGCTGCTTTGTCCTAGGTGTTCTGAAATGTCACAATGATGTGGATGGTGGGCATCTGTTTGTTGTTTATTAAGGTTGTTATTAAGGTAGTCATGAAATTAGTTTCTTTCAGTTTATAAATACAAGACCTTTACATATAAAAAATTCTCAAAATTTTCTGCCCCATTTACTTTGTATCCCTTTCTTCAAAACTACTTTTGTTTTATTGTCAGATCAGACCTGAATTTACCTCTTAATATTTTTTTAATTTTTTTTGTTTTTTTGAGACAGGGTTTCTCTGTAGCTTTGGAACCTGTCCTGGAACTCGCTCTGTAGACCAGGCTGGCATCAAACTCACAGAGATCCTCCTGTCTCTGCCTCCTGAGTGCTGGGATTAAAGGCATGTGCCACCACTGCCCTGCCCGGGTTGTTATTTTATTTCAGCAGATATCCATGTTCTCTTTTTGATGCTTTTTGGAGTGTCTCTCAATATTATCCATCATCTATTCCATTAACTTTTATTTCTGCTATGATATTTTCATTATCAAGATTTCTTTATTTCTTTTTTTTGTCTGTTCCTTAAAACTACTTCTCTTTTGCTTTGGCAATTCACTCTCTATCTTATCTCATTGAAGACTAACATATTTCATATATCAAAATTATATCTGGTAACAGTAGAAGATACTGGTAAAAGCTTAGCTGTAAGATATATATGTAAGAATTATAGTTTCAAGTGGAATATTGAATGCTATAATCAGTAGTACCCTTTAATTTACCTTGTCTTTTCTGCAACTATTATCAGAATTTTAAAGCCCTTTTGTTCTTCTACACATTATTTCTTCTAAGATATCCATTTTATCGACCTACTTTGTTCTCTCGGTTTTCATACTAGAGGCCTTTCTTGAGTGCTTGGCAATAGCTAATGGCTCCAGCACCCCAACATTATCCAATGAGATCCAAAGAAGCGATGACTTCCTATGTGGCTGTACGGAAGAGCCAGTACTACATCTAGGAGTACAGTTAACACTTTGGGTTTATCTTTCAACATGCAAAATAGGATATAGGTGACTGAGCAAATACATGCCTCACTTTTTTCCCATGTCCCTCCCAGTGACAGTCTGTTCCAAGATACAATGACTGCCTGGTACTTCTCTGGACATATATTACATGAATAAATTTTCGGACTGTGTTTTCTTGAGTATTTGGGGTGAGTTGTCAGTACTTCTACTTTATATTTGTCTCTGTCTCAATTTCCTATCTCTCCAGTCTCATTGGGATTACATGGCAACAGATTATGTTTGCCTCAAAATGTTTCCTAGAGCTAAGATCCTTATATGCTGAGATTTACTTGGAGCATTCAATGTTTATAAGAATTACCTGGAGAATTCTATAAAGCAGAGATTTAGATTCAGATCTTTGGGACTTGGACCCAAGGTTATTTCCAACAAGCTTATATGGGGTGCCAATATCACTAGCTCATCAATTACATCTTGTTACAAAGCTGTAGAAAATACAAGAAAAGGCAATTGGTGTAGGCACCTTCTGGTAACAATTTCTGGTGTACTCTGGCATCTCAGTTATGAGAATTTCCATCACGGGTAATTTCCCTAGGTACAAATGAGACAGAACATTACAAGATTAAGCCTTCACTACATGAATATTGTGGTTGCAATGTTAATTATAAGAACTGTAGTTTAGAATTTCTGCTTCTGACATCATCAGAAGCCTCACAAAAGCATTATAGACACAGCTCTTAACCAGCATCGTGCTATGAGCCAGAGCTGTTTCATGGCAGCTTAAAGGAAATTTGCATTTCCTGAAACTGAAGGACTGACTGGGCTGAAATTCAGATGTTTAATCTGATCATGATAGGACAACTCTAAAGCAGAAAGACAAAAATGAAGCCTCAATAATTCTGTCTAAATAAGAATTCTAGGGCACTGGAAAGATGACTCAGAGGTTATCTGCTCTTCCAGAGGACCTGGGTTCCATTCCCAGAACCCATATGGAAGCTCACAACTATCTATGATCTGGTACCCTTGAACAGACATTGCAGGAAAAAATGTGAATGCACATAAAAACAAATAAATTTTTTTAAGAAAAACAGGGTGGGGGAAGAATTCTGGTAATAGAACAGCTGGGTATATCTGGTGGCACTGCAGAAGACACTGACTGACAAAAGCTAAGCTGTGAGATATGTTAGCACATGGATAAATGTACCTGGGAACAATTAATCCCAATTTCTCAGAATCCCTGATCATCAGAAACAAGCTCTTCTCATTTACTTGAAACCATAGACTTTTCCTACATGGAAAGTTAAGGTCTTGCCATATTTCTTCGTTCTAGACCATATCCTGTGTCAGGTCTCTACATAGGTTGAACAGGGAAGTTCAAAACTGCCTAAAAAAGGAACTTTGCTTTTTTAGAACCAGGACATATTGTTGGGCTGCAGTTTCCTCTAAGACATTCCATTCTGGAGGGAAGCTTCTTAAGCCTGAGGACAACAATTCAAAGCAGCTTCAGGAAGTCCCTGAAACTGACCAGACTCACTAGACCCCCTTTCTCCCAGGATAAGCAATAAAGAATGCTGAGAGTCACTCTCAAACAAGCCACACTTCAAAGAAGATTCTCAGGAAAAGCAAAACTGCAAAGACCCTGAGACCAGAACAGCTGGTTAGAAGAAGCA
Organism: Ellobius talpinus; assembly: GCA_001685095.1. NCBI lineage: Eukaryota > Metazoa > Chordata > Mammalia > Rodentia > Cricetidae > Ellobius > Ellobius talpinus. The sequence continues at coordinate 7,011 of LOJH01016885.1, forward strand.
GAAACCAGCCAAGCTCCCAGAAAGAGCCTTAGACCAACTGAGGCACCTGGAAAGGGCACTCTGCAATCTGTTGAGCTGCCTGTAGTCTGCGCAGTGTGCTCCAGATAGTGTGGGGTGGGCTTTGGTAATGCAACTGTCTGTCATTAATTTCTGATTCTATAAGTAATTCCTCCCCCATATTCCTGTACATAACATCAATAAAGCTCATTGGTTCACCAAGTTGGACTTTGGTGGTATCTGTACTTAGTTTGTCCTGGGCTCCCTATCTGGGATAAGTAGATGTGTGTATTGCAGCTCCCCAGGAAAGGTTTCATTGCACAACATATATATATAAATGCAAGTAGGGCTATGAGAATGTGTGTGGGGTAAGGCCTTGAGGAAGTGAGGTACAGCATATGAGCAGAGTAAGAGAATTTATAGGATCACACAAATAATCCAATGTTCTGGAAGTATAAATCTGATCTTAATACTGTAATGAGACAGAACCTGGAAAGCTACCCATGACCATGAGATAGTAATGGCAGAATGGAGTCAGAGGCTGCTCATTTGTTTCCCGGCCACCCAGACCCCAAATAATCACATAAAACTTTATTTTTACATCACTGCTTGGCCTATTAGTTCATGCTTCTAATTGTCTAACTTTTAAATCTTAAATTAACCCATTTCTATTCATCTGTGTATCACCACATGGCTGTGGCTTACCAGGTAAAGTTCCAGTGTCTGTCTCCTTTGGCAGCTACATGGTTTCACCTTGACTCTGTCTACTCCCTCCTCCTCTATCTGCTTGGAATTCCCACCTTGCCCTATTCTGCTCTGCAGTAGGCCCAAAACAGCTTCTTTATTAACTAATGGCACTCAGAGTATTCAGAGGGGAATCCCACATCAGCAGAACATTAACAGAATACCAAGGGAAGGCCCAGAAAGCCCAGCATTGTGGAAACCTTAGGATGGTATTAGCATGTGAGATAGGTGGTCATGTGTCCTGAGAGGTATCAGGACCAACACCTCATTTCTAACAGCAGTAAGACATTCTCTAGTGAAGGTTCCACTGGTAAAGAAATACACTAGTGAAAGTTTCTAGTGTATCTCTGAGAAGCATGGTGAAGTATTCTCTCATGTTGTTGGGAAGGAAAAGTTTTACTTGAAGTTTGTGTCACCAGTATCAAGTAGATGGTGGAATTCCATAATAACTACTATAGTCTGTATCTAAAATGTCCAGAGATCCTGTGGGTAAGACATCATTGCCAGCTGTGGGCTTTGGTAATTGGTGGGATCATAAAGGCTCTGACCTCATCCATGAGTTAATTCACTTATGGGTTCATGATTTAATTGGATATTGGGATGTCAATGAGAGAAGACTTAGTTGAAGGGAGTGAGTCTTTGTCTGTGAGCCATGGGAATTGCCTCTTGCCCCAAGCACCTTGATCTTTTTATTGTTTTCCTTCCCAGATGCCAGGAGGTAAGCAACCTCTTTGTCTTTCTCTGCTGCTGTAATAAAATACCCTGACTAAAGCAACTTAAGGGATAAAGGGCTTATTTTGGCTCACAATTAAGGCTTACATTCTACCATGCTGGGAACATCACAGCAGGAGGAACTGATCATAGTATATCTGTAGTCAGAACACAGAGAGTAATGGATGCTTCTACTTAGCTCATTTTCCCCTTTTCTTTTCCTTCCTTCCTTCTTTTCTTTGTCTTTTCTTTTTTGTTTGTTTTTATTAGTTGTTCTTGGAAACTTCCTGGAAGCTATATAGACCAGGCTGGCCTTGAATTCACAGAGACCTGCCTTGCTGCCAGACTTCTGGGATTAAAAGTGAATACCACTAGGCCCAGTTATTTTCTCTATGTTGTCTATGGAATGGTGCCACCTGGAGTGGGCAAGTCTTTCACCTAAATTATTGTAATCAAGATAATCCCCTCAGGTATTCCCAGAGGCTAACCTACCCTCATAGGTATCTGGAAAGTTATCTCCTAGGTGATTCAAGATACGGTCAAGTTGATAACTAACAACCATTACACTGTTCTTCCATGTGTTTCAGCTACTATGATAGCCTGCCTAAATTCAATGAAAAAAACAAAAGCTGGGATAATTAACCCTAATTACAGTCAGGAATCTATTTTGTTGTGTTAAGACTACACAGCTGGAGGCTTAGTTCCCTCAGAAATGACAGTCTATCCAGTTCCACTAAATTAGCACAAACCATTCAAGGAAGAGGGGATTCTACAATGAGGCGGAATAAGGACCTGGGATCTACTAAGTCTACCATCAGGAATTACAGCCCAACTGAGAGTCCCACTGAAAAAATTTAGAAGATTTTAACTGGCTATTATTTTCAAGGATGAGACTTAGGAGACTTGCACTTATCCTAGCATCAGTTGTGGGGGTTTGTGGGGGAAAAGCAGATAAGTGAAGAAATTTTGTTCACATTTGGAACTGATTACAATCTGAAAAGAATGAGCCTCGATGTTACAGGTGCAAGGAGCAGGATTTTCCCCACGCCTGGCTTGCTTGACATTTTATATTCCCTGGATCTCAGCTGCTGCTTTACTTCCCAGCAGTCACAGTGGTGGTTCACCCCCTTTCCACAGTTCCAAAGTCCCTGCTGCCACCACCACCACCTCTTTTGATGTATCTTCTAGCACAGACTGCTCTTCTTCTTCTAGGGTATGATGGTCATTCTGTCTTTTAGCTGTTCTAGATTAAGCTACTGTTAACCACATCACTCAAGAATAAGATCCACTACCACAATTTAAAGCCAAATTTGAAACAAGCTTTAACTAAATACTGGCCAGGTCCATCTCTGGTTTTCCAGAAGATGGCTCCAAATCAAGTTTTGCAGGAACTTAAGTATTTTCCATCACGTCCAATCAAGGGCAAGCATACATCCTGACGTACCTCCAGCCTACATCCAAGCAGAGGCGAGCGTACTTCCTGAAGTATTTCTTGCCTGTGAACCTCCTCCCTACAATGTAACCAAGCACACGTGGGTCAAACAAACTTACTTATGGGAGAGAAAAACATCTGACTTGTTATCTCCCATACACAACAATCTCCAGAATTTCAGCAACTATCTGTCCTTGAGCAAGAGGCTTACAGATCAGAGACATTTTTGCTTCATGGATTCCTTAGGCACAGTAATTAAAACTTGAAATTTAACTTTGGCTCTTATACTACCTCCTTTACCTTCATACAAATCTTGCATGACTGACCATTGAATGTGTTTTCTTCCCAGAGACGTCTGTATTTCTGCAATGCACTGTGCCTAGTACTGACTCCTCTTTCATTCTGGTTTTCCTTTCATCCATGCTTTTTCGGGATTGTACTTGATAATAAAGTTTATTTTTGTTTTTTGCTTGTTTGTTTTATGGGATAGTTTTCTCTGTATAAGAGCACTACCTGTCCTGGAACTTGCTTTGTAGACCAGACTGGCCTTGAACTCAAAGAAATCCGCCTGCCTCTGCCTCCTTGAACTCAAAGAAATCCGCCTGCCTCTGCCTCCCCAGTGCTGGGATTAAAGGTGTGCACTCCCCCCAGCAATAATAACATCTTAATCAATCAACTTTGTCTTGAGTTTCATCTAATGTGTAGAAAGGAATGCTTTAATTTTCCTCCTGACTCTTCCATTTTAGATTAATATTTTCAAGAGGAAACACTGTGTCTCACACCGGAGCTCAGCAGTTGAGCCTGTGAGCAGGGCCAGGTAGTAAATACTTTTGGTTTTGCAAGCCACATGGTGACTGCTGCAGCACTGCCAGAACGCTATTACAGGAAAAGATCACAGTGTGTAAACAAAGGGACACAGCTGTGTTCTGATAAAACTTTATTTTAAAAAGTTGGCTACAGGGAAGATTTTGAACAATGAGGACCTATTTGTTGACTTCTCTGTATTAAATTAAAAGCAGATTGGCTAGGTGTGAGGCAAACACCTATAATCTCAGTGCTTGTGAGGCTGAGGCAGGTCAACCTGGAGTAAACAGCCAATCCCTGTGTCAGAAAACAAATAGTAAGCAAAACCCACCCAAACAAAAGAAGCCAGCATAATGGAACGTATTAGAGTTTTGCAGAATACTGACCTTTGTTTCCAAGGTCTGCTACATACATAGTAACTCTACAAGTTACTTTTAACTTTCTGAGTCTCTATTATCAAAATGGTCCTTGCAGCCTTTTAAGTTTTCAAAAGAACTAAATAGAATAAAAATGAAATTGCCTTTGCAAAATGTTTGGGAGAGTATAATGGCTCTGTCCATTAAAACAGTTAGTTTGATTTTATATTCTTTTTGAACTGACACCCGACATATAATCCCAGAACATTCTAGGTATTCAATAAAGTATTGCTAAAGAAGCAAAAAGAAACCAGCAAACTGTTTCTACTGATTATGAAATTCCCTGAACAAATTTCCATGAGGTGTTTCTTGTCCTCATTGCAAATGCACCAAGTCATGGTTTGGAAACTACACTGGGATTCTAAAAAAGAGAAAGGAGAATCCTTGCTCATGGCATTGCTACAGAGCCACTTCATGACTTTCATTCTAACTACAGAGTTGTGTGATCATGATGTTCCAGGGGAAAGTGCTATCAGATCAGGTGCTTTATGAATCAAGGCTGTCTAAAGATCTTTTTCTCCACCAAGTTTTCTAGAAGGGGATCTGGGTTGTTTTTTAAGGTTTGTGGCCTATTAAACAATAATGGAAGGCCAAATGCAGTCAAAATAATTGGGGTATATTTCAACTGCTTACATGGAGTAAAGTCAGGCTTTTAACTCACAGGAATAAAATTTATCCTAAGTCTCTCTTTTCTGCAGACTATCCAGAGTCTGAAGACAAGGCTCATCATGAGTGAAAACTAAGGTAAATGGACTCTGAGCTTCTGCTTGCCTGAGCTTGACCCTGCTCCGCTCGGAAGACCTCTAACTTGTTGGCACTTTAAAACATTTTTCAACAACTGTTTTATGTTTCTGAGAAACAGTTGTGCAGTTCCATAAAACTGCACCTGGAAATATTGGTGCATTTTGGATAATAGCTTTCATATTTCAAAATTAGGTCTGATAACTTACTCTGGAGAGGAATGAGAAAAACAGAAGCACAGCCAGAAGAAATACTAAAAAGTGCAGCATGGGTTGATATATATGAAACTATGCATAGGTAACAAGCAGCCCCATCCCACTTGGGGGGATATTTTTGGAAACAAATACCACTCCTGTTACTAAGTTTTAAGAAATGTTATATACACAGGAGCAACAAAACTAGATATCAGAGTGAGCTTTTTAATGTGGCTTTGTATAAAGTGTCCCTGGAGATATGTGGAACTATAACACAGACTCACCTTTGATCAGAATATGGAATAATAAACATTATGGAAGGCCTTGGAACAGACTCTTGCAGATACGATGTTCTGGATGCAAGGGCAGCATGTCTTCTGAATACAGGCAGCTAGCCATTCTTCTAGCCACAGGAATTCTAATTCTACCAAATGTAAAATACAGAGAGCCAAAATGATTGTGGCAGGCTCTCTTCTATGAGCCCTGAAGAGGAGAGAGTTTCTCTTTCCTTGCTGCATTCACAGCATTGAGGACATAAGCAACAACCTTATGATTATTTCGAGATGTGCATGAATGGGCATGCTGTCATGTTTGATCTCATGGAGATATGCACAGTAAGCCTAGGCTATGAATAAGAAGCTGAAGGAAACAGCCACTAAGCATAACAATTAAGACTCAACTTAAAATCAACTTCCATGAACAGGCAGAGTGCTCTGTTGGGCCCAGACATGTGGAATTGGCTCAGCAGCCTTATTTATACATCACAAAGCATGTTATGTGGAAGATTTTTGTTAAGAACAAGCACCAATCTAAGGTAACTCAGCATATGCCCAACTGAACATAAATGCTATTGCTATTCCATAGTGTCTATGCCCCACTGGGCTCCAAGACAGACATTACTTTAAACTATTTTTTAAGTCTTCTACATGTATTGTTTGCCTAGATACCTGAGCTAAAATTTCTTAGTAACTGCAAAGTTTAGGTTATGTTTTAGTATTGATTTTCTTGTCTTTTTTTTTTCTCCTTTGGTTTGGTATATTAGGTAGCAGATCATAATGAGAAAAGAATGAGATGTTGGAAGAGATCAAAATATTATAATTAGACAGATTATCTAGTTTAGCCTACAGTGAAGCAGAGACTTGATAACAAAAAGAAGCTTGCCTAAGGCTAACAATTTTACTAAACGGAAAGAATGAGAATCCATAAAGACATCTCAAAAGCTGGTAATAGTTCAAACTCCTTCTCTCACACCCCTGAAAAGTGAGAAACAATCTGTTTAAGATATGCTGAAGTTATATAGTATTAATATGTGGTTGACCCCTTTCTGCTCTGGTAAAGTTATCCATTATCTGGAATAATTTATAATTTATAATGCGTCAAACATGGGAAAAATAAATCAGGCAGTGGAAACAAGTATAAAAGGGTAAGCTATCCATCAGCTGCTGTGCACATATGTTTGAAGATTCAACCTCTTCTGTCAGCTGTGCTGTTGTGCTTGGCTTGCTCTAACTTGCAAACTCATATCCAGTTTTGCAGTTCTGATGGTAGCACGTCTTATAGACGGTGAATGCATGGCTTGCCAAATCAAATAAGAGCTGATCTAAGACAGCTTCTCATCAGGTTAGACTGTGGCTGATCATAATGCCATGGTAGAACCCTCTGTCTGGACATATGGGAGACACAGTTCTAGAGAATCTGATAGAGTGACTCTGTAATCTGCCCTAAAGAGCTGCATTAATTCAGGGGATCCTTAGCAGACTAAGCATCTCTATAGTAAGGAAGGCAGGAGTGGGGCTCAGCAGAACTCAAGTTCTTAAGAACTCAGGCATCACCACCCCTGTTCTGTAAGGCAGCCAGAAACTCCATTGTTGAGAATTCTCTCTGATTATGCATCTGTGGCAATGGTGTATACTGAGAACTCCACCTGCATGGGACTGAAGGCCAGTGTTTCAGGCTGGGGTGCAGGACAGTGGCCATGGGGATTGGTCCTTGCTGGGTGGTCTGGAGCAGGCATTGTTCTAGTTCAAAAGGACAAATTGGAGGACTGCCTACACACACATTCTTTAAACGATCTAATGTGCTCTGGAAGAAATCATCCGTGAAGACCTGGTACACAATAGCAAAACAGCATATTTAAATTTATCATTTCATCATTTATGGACTTGCTGACCATTTGTAAGGTTTGATACTCAGCCTCTAAGACCCAAACACAAATGTGATGCAGTCCTCAAAGAACTCACGGTCCAATGGGAAGACAGTGGCATTAAAGGACAATTGTATAAAAAGGTGGCCTGTCACTGCAAACCACTATCCTGCAGAGGATGTTCGAGGAGCACTAACCAAGCATAACTGAATCATTCTTGTGTGTACATAGAGTTTCAGGGAGACTCCGTGGAAGAAGTGATCCTTGAGTCTTGAAATAGTGATGCATCTGGGAGACACACAGAGCCAATCAGACCCGAGAAAGAACTTGAGACATAAAGCACCAAGCAGTGATGTATCATTTTTGAGGATACCATGGAGTTTTATCCCTGACAGAGCGTGGTCCTGAAAGCTATAGCATATGTCTAGAAGGTAGTTTCCCGTCCCAAATCAACACCTTTATTGTTCTTCCTCAAGAGCTCTTAAAAATAGTTCTAATTAAGTGTGATTTGCAAGTATCCATAATATAATAATAAATCATGACACAAATGATGAAACTTGAGGTTTCAATAATCATGACAAGAACGTAAATTCGCCGATCCCAGATTAGGGAGCTTATGGCTTGGAAACACCTGGCTCCTACAGGGAGAAGACTGAAGAATTGAATGAAATGTATCTGGTATCACTACCCCGCATCTTTTCCATAGTGATCATATTCTCTTCCCTTCCTCCTGGTTTGTTCATTTTCTTTTTGACTTCCTGTCTCACGCTGTGAGAAAATGGCATTGCTATGGGTTTCCATTTAGATATCTGCTATGGTAATTCATACTCCACGCCCCAAGCCATAATGGGCACACAATGCCAGCATGATTCTTGTTATAAACTAGCAAATGAAGGAAATAACTACTTGGTCAATGGGCCTTTTGGTCCAGCCTTTAATCAGAACCCCATTTATCACTCAGTGTTTAGAAGCCCCCATTCTAACAGGGGGTAGTGATGATGTTTTGGCCTTCTGGTGAGCAATGTCACCCTAGACCTTAGGTCAAGTAGTCCTCAATACTTCTGAGTATTCTCTTCACTGGAGTATCATGTGACCCAAGTATATGGCCGCTGATTCCACTGGGTAAGAACTCATGAAGTGTTATTACTTCTATGAGTCAAGGAGGCTTGCATCTGAAACTTGGCTCAACTCCCAAATAATTATAAATATTAATTGGTGAGACTGATTTTAAGCTCTTCTTCTTTCATCATTGCCTTTTCTGTGGTTGTAAGCTTCACCCCATTGGTTCTTGTCAGGTCTATTTCTCCTTAGGGAAAGTCATGCTATTATTTCCTTAAAAAAATTCTTTTTCTTACACTTTCATACAATATGTTTTGATCATATTCTTCCTCTGCACCCACCTCCATGTTCTTTCTCTCTCTTTCAAACAAACAAACAAACAAGGAAAGAAAACCAAAGTAAACAAAAGATAAACTAATAAGCCAAAAATTACCAAACAGAACAAAATGAAACAAAAAGCCCACAGAACCCCATGGAGTCTGTTTGGTGTTGGCCTATTGCTCCTTGGCATGTGGTTTACGCTGGAGTGTGGTGGACTGACCAGTGACACTCCATTCAGGAAAACTAGTTTTCCCTCTCCCAACAGCATCAACTGCAAATAGCTTCTTAGTTAGAGTGGGACTTTGTGTCCACTCTGCCTTCTCAGTGCTGGGACTATGTCTGCTTTGAACCTGCGCAGGCTCTGTGAGCTCATCAATGTACAGTATCAGTCCTGTGGTGCCTAGAAAACATTGTTTCCTTGGAGTCATCTACCACCTTTGGGCCTTGCAATCTTCTTACCTTCTCTTTCAAATAAGTTCCCCAGCAAGGGGTTTGGTAAAGGCATCTCCTGGAGAACTGAGTGCTTCTAAGTTTTCACTCTCTGCACACCATACAATTGTGGGTCTCTGTGTTACTTGCCATTCACTGGAAAAAGGAGCTTCTCTGATGAAGGCTGAATGATTCACTGATCTCTGGATACAGCAATATTTCATTTGGAGTTGTTTTATTACTATGTTCATTTAGCAGAGTGCCTTCCAGCATCATGGACACTAGTCAGTAGGGGTGATTCTAGTGGGGCACCAGGTTGATTTCTCCTTGTTTGATAACATATGTAAGTGGTGTCTTCAGCCATAGAGCCTTTTTACCATTAGGTTGTGGAGCGTAATGAATAACCTTGACAATAGCCTGTAATTTTTTGGGCTATGGGACCCTTAGACATATTCTTTCATCTATTTTTACAACTTCTTGTGAATGAAGGTCCTTTAGTATCCTTGCAAGTTATTAAAAGTTATTGCAGAATCCTGGATTCTGATAGTTAAGTACAGCTACCTAATCCCTGTTACTTTGAGGCTCCGTCATCCATGAGTATGAATGACGAGCTCAATGATTGCCTTTACTACAGTCAGCCCCAGCCACCAGAGAAGAGTCACTACGAAATTCTTAGTGTGACTCATGCCCCTCTCACAAATGTGCTCTTAATGGCATCAGATGGTGCTCTAGGTTCCAGGTTATCTACAGAAAACACTCTTTTGGCATCACAATGTATCCATCTGAATATCTCACGTTCCCATTTCCCTTGACCACTAGCCAGGGCAACTCAGGCATTTGTGCTTTTCTTGGCATCTCTGAAGCTTTACTCAAGCTTTCAACAGCCGCTCCAGCAGTTTTCTGTATCCCTGGGGGATCCTTGCCAGGGTGTTCAATATAGCACAGTAAGAGTCCATAAGCCAAAAAAAACTTGCTTATTTAATCTTATATTCTAGTTTCTTTGATCAAGTATCTTTTATCAGTCTGGGTCCAGTCAGGAAATAGAAAGTATAGTGTAATAAATAAGAGTTTTAATATAAAGGGTTATTAAAATAATAAAATGGAGAAGTAACTTTAAAAAGGTAAAAGGAGATTCAAAAGTGAAACTTTTAGGCTGAGAAAATTCTAAAGAAGGAACAACTTAGAAGAGATGTGTTTCTTCCTAGAGCGAGGGGCCAAACCTCACTGGAGTCAGTGTGATATTGTTCCATTCCATGTGAGCAGTAAGAAACAGTCCTTTTGGATGCAGGCTAGCTGAGGCTGGAGGATGGCCAAAGAGATGATGAGTACAACAGCCAGTGCAAATCCTGATGTATACCATTGTTGACAAGAGGAGGACTTCAATGAGGTAGGAAGGCTTACTCATACTCATCTACATAGGAGAGGATGCCCATGTTGCTACAAAACATCTTCCTGATTCCTTCTAGTAAGCTAGAGTAATGCCTATAGGGATGAAATTCTTTTACATATTTCCCCAAGATGAAGAAGCTCTGAGTGTCTGAAGGAACTCGGCAGGACAAGGATCTTCAAGACCATCCATCCATTCATGTGTTCACATCCCCTATTTCAGTATCTCACATATTTCCCAGCTAGCATCATAAAAGATTTTCCTTGTGTGGGCATCCTTGTCATATATGCAGGTAGTAGATGGATGAAGGCACTGAAAACTTGAAGAGATATGTTGTGGGAGACAATTTGTTTGTTCCCAGCACCCAGACACGAAATAATCACACAGAAATCTGTATCAATTGCAATACTGTTTGGCCAATAGCGTAAGCATATTACTAGATAGCTCTTACATCTAGAATTAACTCATTTCCATTCTTTCATATTTTACCATAAGGCTTATGGCCTACCAGCAAGGTTCCAACTGGCAGCTCACATCAGTGTCTCCTGACTCAGCGTTTGTTCTCCCAGCATTCAGTTTAGTTTTCCCTGCCTACCTCTATCTATTCTGCCCTGCCAAGCACAAGACTTCTTTATTAACCAATGGTATTCACAGCATACAGAGGGAAATCCCACATCAGAGATAGATATTAACTCTTTGGTGGAAAGCAGTTGAAGTGGGAGACATTATAGAGAAGAGCCAAAACCTTGGTGCTGTCACAGGACTGACAGTGTCCTGACTTCAGCAGAGTTGGAACTGGCTCAGAAATGGCTGCTGACATGGGAGGTGGTGGCAGAATAAGAAAAGGTGGGAATGAAGGTTTGACACTGTATCAAGGTCAGCTATTGCCATCTGAGCTGTGATTCTTCTTTTTTTGTATTTATGTATTTATTTATTTTTGTTTTTATATCCTGACCACAGTTTCCCCTCCCTCCTCTCCTCCCAGTCCCTCTCCCACTCCTCTACTCTCTTTCCTCCCCATCCACTCCTCCTCCTCCATTTCTCTTCAGAAAAGGGCAGGTCTCCCATGAATATCAACCAACCATGTTCTATCAAGTTGCAGTGAGACTAGGCACCTCTTCTTCTATTAAGGCTGGACGAGGCAACCTGGTAGGAGGAAGGGTCCCCAAAAGCAGGTAACAGAGTCCAAGACAGCCCTTGCTTCCACTGTTAGGAGTCTCACAGGAAGATCATGTTACATAAGTGTAATATATATGCAGTTTCTGTGAGCCCCTATGACCCCAGAATAGTTGATTCTGTGGGTTTTCTTAGTGTGTCCTTGACCCCACTGACTCATACAATCCTTCCTTCCCCTCTTCTGCAGGACTCCCTGAGCTCCACCCAATGTTTGGCTGTGGGATGCTGTATCTGCTTCTTTCAGTTGCTGAGTGAATACTCTCTGATGACAACTGGACTAGGCACCCTGTTTTAGGGTTTCTATTATTGTGAAGAGACACCATAACCAAGGCTGATGTGGGATTTCCCTCTGTATGCTGTGATTACCATTGATAAATAAAGGAACTGCTTTGAGCCTAGAGCAGAGCAGAGCCGGGCAGAGCAGGACTAGGCAGGGAGGACTGGACTGAATGTTGGGAGGAAGAAGGGCGGACTGAGAGAGAAGTTATGGAGCCTCTGCCAGAGTCAGACATTCCAAAACTTTGCCGGTAAGCCACTGCTATGTGGCTATACACAGATTAATGAAAATGGGCTAAATTAATATGTAAGAGTTAGCCAATAAGAAGCTAGAGCTAATGG
>LOJH01016886.1:12150-22577 GCA_001685095.1 Ellobius talpinus
AATAAATAAATAAATAAATAAATAAATAAATAAATAAATAAATAAATAAAACCTCAACAAAAGCTAGATCACAAACAACAACAACAACAACAACAACAATGATTTCCTCTCTTCCATCAGCCATTGGGATCTCTTAGATTCCCTGAGCTTGGCTGGGCCTTACAAGCAGGGCCCTCCCTTCTCCATTTACTCAGCCCTATGCAAGCCTTACCTAGGCAACAGCAGCTGTTGTGAGTATGCAAATACCACAACCATGCCACGACCAGGACAGTATTTCACTATTCTTCTCCACCTCCACTCCCACAAAAGTTCTGGCATCTCTAGCATCTTGGGATCTCCAAGGCAATCCAGGCTTCAACTTCACAAAATCACACAATGGCCTCTCTACTATGCCTCCATTTAGGGACACCCCTGACCTCAGTGACTTTCTTTTTGGCGCTGAGACAAATTCCATAACCTCTTTCTCCTATCCTTAACTCTAAAGTTAGAACAATGCGACCAAAGCTATCAAGTTCTGCTGCTTGCTAAGGTTAGAACATGCCCCCCTCATTAAATTACATTTTCGCCAGCTTTCTGTCCTTCACTGAACAGCTTAACTGCCCTGAAACTGGACCTCTGGACCAAGTTGGCCTCAAACTCAAAGATCTGCCAGCCTCTGCCTTCCCAGTGCTGGGGTTAAAGATGTGCCCAGCACACCTAGATCTCAGCCTTTCTCTAGCTCCTTTTCACAAGTCAGAAACTTAGCTGAATGGGATCTTACCCTGAGGCCACCACTCCCTATATTTCATTTCTTAATTGGTTTATCTCCTTGAACTCAGGACTTAGTTCCATTCCACTTCATGTTGCTCTTTTTCTCCTTAAAATTTAGATGTTGTAATTTACCCTGCTGAGATTGCTCTTTTTCATTGTAAATCTTTATAAGCATGACCACTAGTATCCACATGACATAATCTATATTAAATTGTTTTGAGATTTTCTCTGTAAATAGAATTAATCCAAAACTCTTCACTTTAGCCTCAGGTAGACTCTTCAGACAAGGCATAAAGGCAGTCACTTTCTTCACCAAAATATCACAAAAAATGATTTCTAGGAAACATCCTAAAATTCTTCTCCATTGAAATCTCTTGAATGATCCCCCCAGAGTTGAGATAACTCTTAGTACCACGGTCTTCCATGCTCATACTAGCATGGTCCATTCAGCAGTGCCTAAAGTGTGCTACTGCTTTCCTAACTCAAAGTACCAAGTCCAAATTCCTCCAAACAAAAACATGGTCAAGCCTATCACAGCAATACCCCTGGCCCTGGTACCAACTTCTATCTTAGTTAAGGTTTTTATTGCTGTGAAGAGACACCATGGCATGGTACTGCAGAGATAGCCAAGAATCCTACATCTCACAGGCAATAGGAAGTTGACTAAGGCACTAGGTGGCATCCTGAGCACAGGAGACCACAAAACCCACCTCTACAATAACACAATTCATGCAACAATGCCATGCCTACTCCAACAAAGTCACACTTCCTAATAGTGCCGTTCCCTATGAGATTATGGGGACCAATTACATTCAAACTACCATGGGATCCTAGGCTTTCTGGGAAAAGGAGGGCCCCAGCTTTGATGTGGAGTAGAGAGGCTCTCAGAGTCTAGCTTTCCCTGAGCATTTGTACCCTGATCATAGTTGCTGAGAGTAAGAGACCTTTTCATCAATGGTCTATCCATTGCAAGGTATCCAAACACTTTAGACAAATCTTCACCATGCTTCTGTAAGTAACACCAGTGAAACCCATTGGCATGCTTCACCCACATACAGACCCACAGAGACACACACACATGCACATACATATGCACATACACTAGCAGGCACACACACACATATACAGAAATATGTAGACCCATGCACATACGCGCATAGGTCTCCCCCACACTAGCACACACGAAGTTTTAGTTAGGGTTACTATTACTGTAATGAGCCACCATTTACCAAAGCAATGTAGAGAGTAAAGGGTTTACACTTCCACATCACTGTTCATTCTCACATGCTGTCATTATATGTCAGAACAGGAACTCAAAGAGGCAGAAACCTGGAGGCAGATGTCATGGAGGAGAGATGCTTACTGGATTGCTCCCCATTGCTTGCTCAGTATCCTTCCTTCCTTCCTTTTGATTTTTTAAGTATAATTTCTTTCTTTATTTATTCTTCTCTCATATATTATATCCTGACCACAGTTTCCCCTATCTCCTCTCCTCCTAGTCACCCCTGACCTCTCCTCTCCCATAGAGCCACTCTTCCTTTGAAAAGAGCAGACCTTTCAGGGATATCAATTGAACACAGCACAACAAGTTATAATAAGGCTAGGCACATAACCTTACATCAAGGCTAGATGAGAGAACCAAATAGGAGGAAAGGGGTACCAAGAGCAGGCAAAAGAATTGTGGGAACCCCATTCCCATTGTCAGGGGTCCCACAAACACCAAGTTACATAGACATAACATACATGCAGAAGACCTAGCTCAGAGCCATCCAAGATCTGTCATTGTCCCTTCAGGCTCAGTGAAGCTTTATGATCCCTGGTAGTTGTTCTTATGGTGTCCTTGACCCCTCTGGCTCCAACAATCCTTCCTACCCCATTTCCTTAGCTCAACCTAATTTTTGGCTGTGGGTCTCTGCATCTGCTCACTTCAGTTGCCAGATGAAGCCCATCTGATGACAATTTGGCTAGGTTCCAGTCTATAACAGAATATCATTTGGAAGCATTTCCTTGACTATTGTATTTTAATGTTCAAGTTGTGTTTGGCTATATCCTGGGTTTCTGGGCTATTTGCCTCTGGTTCCTGGCCATTCAGGCAGTGTCAGGTATGGGCTCCCTCTTGTGGTTTGAGTGTCAAATTGAACTGATCATTGGTCGTCTACACCCACAAGTTCTGTGCCACCATTACCTCAGCACATCTTGCAAACAGGACAAATGGTAGGTTCAAGGTTTTATGACTGGGTTGGTGTCCCTATCCCTCCATGGAATCCTTGCCTGGTTACAGAAGATGGCTGGTTCAGGCTCTATATTTTCCATTACTAGGAGTCCTCTCTAGAGTCACCCTCATAAGTTCCAGGTAGTTTCCACCACACTAGGTTTCCACATCAATCTCCAAATGCCCCATTCCAGTGATCCCATTATTCTCTCCCTCCACCCATCCCCTGCCTCTTCCCTCATGTTCCAATCTTCATCTGCCCCCAGTCTACCTGTGAAGTCTATTCTATATCCCCTTCTCACTGAGATCCATCTGTTCCCCCTTTGAGCACTCCTAGTCTCTCTGAGTCTGTGGATTGTAGCATGAGTGCCCTTTATTTATGAGTTAGTACATACCATATTTGCTTTTCCAGGTCTGGGTTACCTCACTCAGGATGATTTTTTCTAGCTCCTTCCATTGGCCAGCAAATTCCAGGATGTCATGTTGTTGTTGTTGTTGTTTTAACAACTGAGTAATAATCCATTGTATACATGTGCTAAAATTTTTATCGAATCTTCACTTGAGGGGCATCTAAACTGTTTCCAGTTTCTGGTTATTATGAATTAAGTTGCTATAAACATAGCTGAGCAAGTGTTTTTATAATAAGATCAAGTATCCTTTGGCTATATGCCCAAAAGTGATATAGCTTGGTCTTGAGGTAGGTCAATTCCCAACTTCCTCAGAAACTGCCATATTTGTTTCCAAAGTGGCTGTACAAGTCTGCATTCACACAAGCAATGGAGGGGTTTCCATTTTCTCTACATCCTCTCAAGTATGAGCTGTCACTTGTGTTTCTAATCTTTGCCATTATGACAGATCTAAGATGGAATTTCAGAGTCATTTTGTTCTGTGTTTCCCTAATGGCTAAGGATGTTGAACATGTCTTTTAAGTGTTTCTCAGCCTCTTGAGATTCCTCTGTAGAGAATCCTTTGTTTAGATCCATACCACATTTTCTTAATTGGATTATTTGGCTTGTTTATATCTAATTTCTTGAGTATTTTACACATGTTTGTATATTCTCCCTCTGTCTTCTGTGGATTTGCTGAAAATCTTTCCCCATTCTATAAACTGAATCTTATGCCAATGTGTTCAAAGATGTTCCCCACTTTCTTTTCTACCAGGTTCAGTGTATCTGGTTTTATGTTGAGGTCTTTAATCGACTTGGACTTGAGTTTTGTACAGGGTGACAAGTATGGATCTATTTGCATTCTTCTCCATGAAGACCTCTAGTTTGAGCAGCACCATTTGCTGAAGATGCTCTCGTTTTCCACTGTATAATTTTGACACCTTCATCAAAAATCAAGTGGCCAGAGGTGTGTGGATTTACTTCTGGGTCTCTGATTCAACTCCATTGATCAGCCTGCTTGTTCTTATGCCAATACCATGCAGGTTTTAGTACTATTGCTCTATAGTACAGCTTGAAATTAGGGATGGTGAAGATCCATATCTATTACCCTGCAAAAAACTAAAGTTCTAGTGGATCAAAGACCTCAACATAAACCCAGATAAACTGAACCTGATAGAAGAAAAAGTAGGGAATAACCTTGAATGCACTGGCAAAAGTCTTAGTTAGAGTTTTTATGCTGTGAAGAGACATCATGACTATTGACAACTTTTATGAAGAAAATATTTAATTGAAGGGATTCACACTTTTAGAGGTTCAGTCTGTTATCATCATGGCAACAGACAGGCAGAAGTGGTGCTGGGGCTGAGAGCTCTTACATCTTGATGGGCAGGCAACAAGAAGTCAACTGACTGTCACACTGAGGAAAGCTTGAGCAAAAGAGACTTCAAAGCCCATTCCCACAATGACATACTTCCTCCAACAAGGCTACATCTTCTAATAGTGCCATTCCCTTTGGTTACTATTTTCTTTCAAACCACCACAGCACAGGAGACAACTTCCTGAACAGAACACCAATTGCACAGGCATTAAGATCAAAATTTAATAAACAGAATTTCATGAAAGTGAAAGGTGAAGAACTCCATCAAAAGCACAAAATGGCAGCCTAAAAAATGGGGAAAGAGCTTCTCCAACCTCACATCTGACAGGTCTGATTTCCAAAATAAAGAAGTCAAGAAACTAGCCAATTAAACAATCCAATTAAAAAATAGGGCACAGATCTAAACAAATAATTCTCAACAGAGGAATCTCAAATGGCTGAGAAACACTTAAAAAATGTTCAACACACCTTAACCATAAGGGAAATGCAAATAAAAATGTCTCTGAGATTTCATTGCACACCTGTTAGAATAGCAAAGATGAAAAACACAAATGACATCTCCTTCTGGCAAGGATGTGGAACAAGGGAGATGCTCTGCACTGCTGATGGGAGTGAAAATTTGTATAGCCACTTTGGAAATCAATATGTCAGTTTCTCAGAGAATCAACCTCCCTCAAGACCCAGCTATACCACTCTTGAGCATATACCCAAAGGATGTTCCATCCTACTACAAGGACACTTGCTCAACTATGTTCACAGCAGCTGTATTTGTAATAGCCAGAAACTGAAAACATCCCATACACCTCTCAACTGAAGAATGAATAAAGAAAATGTGGCACATTTACATAATGGAGTATTACTCAGCTGTTTAAAACAATGACACCAGGAAATTTGCAGGCAAATTGATGCAACTAGAAAAGATCATCCTGAGTGAGGTAACCCAGAACTAGGACAAACATGATATGTACTCACTTATAAGTGGATATTAACCATACATAAATGGATAGCTATTCTACAATCCACAAGCCCAGACAAGCTAAGTAACAAGAAAGGCTCAAGCGAGGAAGCATGATTCTCACTGTGAAGGAGAAATAGAGTAGGCATCACCAGTAGGTTGGGGGAGGAGTTGGGGGAGATGGTAACAAGAGGCATGGGGGGAGGATAGAAGGAGAAACAAGTGGAATGGGGAGTCTCTGGAACAAACTAGAAACCTAGTTCAATGGAAATTCCCAGGAATCTATGAGGGTAATCTTAGCTAAGACCCCTAGCAATGGGAGATATGGAGCCTGAACTGGCCATGTCCTGTAACCAGGCAGGACTTCCAGTGGAGGGATTATCACACCAGCTCAGCCACAAGACCTTAACCTACAATTTGCTCTGCCTACAAGATGTGCTGGGGTAAATGTGGCACAGAAATTGTGGGAGTGACCAACCAATGACTGGTCTAGCTTGAGAGCCATATCATGAGAGGAAGTCCACCCCTGGACCTTGAGAACCAGGACCCAGAGGGTGACTGTCCCAGAGACCTAGGAGAGAACAAAGCACGACTAGAAAAAAGTCAATGAAATTATTCCAAATAATAGTCTGTTGCACTCGTATATTGGTACCTAGCCTGAATGTCATCAGAGAGGCAACATCCAAGAACTGATGGAAACAGATGCAAAGAGCCACAGCCAAACATTAGGCAGAGCTCAGAGAATCCTGTGGAAGAGGGGAGAAAGGATTTTAGGAACCATAGAGGTCAAAGACACAAGAAAGTCCACAGAATCAACTAACCTGGGCTCACAGAGACTGAACTAACAACCAGGGAGTCTGCATGGGACTGACCTCTATGCATGTGCTATAATTGTGTAGCTTGGTCTTCTTATGGGTTTTCTAATAGTGTGACCAGGAGTTATCTCTGACTCTGTTACTTGCCTCTGTGACCCTATCCTTCTAAGGGATTTCCTCGTACAGCCTTAATAGAGGAGGTGCCTAGTCTCATTGTAACTTAATATGTCATGGCTGGTTGAAATCCATAAGAGGTCGGCCCTTCCCTGAAAAGAAACAGAAGAGTGATGGGGGAGAATAGGGGGACTGGGAAGAGAAGATGGAAGGGAAACTGCAGTTGAGATGTAAAAACAAAAATAAACCAAAAAATATGAAAAAATATAAATATGGATTGGTTTGTATTCTTCTACCTGCAGATATCCAGTTAGCCCACCACCATTTGTTAAAGATGCTTTCTTTCTCCCGTTGTGTATTTCTAGATTCTTTATCAAAAATCACATGAACATACATGTGTGGATTTATGACTGGGTCTTCAATTTGATTCCATTGATCAACCTGTCTGATTTTATGCCATTATCATGCACTTTATTACTATAGCTCTGTGGTACAGCTTGAAATCAGGGTTGGTGATACCTCTGGAAGTTCTTTCATTACACAGGGTTCTCTTAGATATCCTGACTTTCTGCTTCCCATATGAAGCAGAGTATTGTTCTTTCACAGTCTGTAAAATAAATTATGCTGGAATTTTGATAGGAATTGCATTGAATCTGTAGATTGTTGTTTTTGTTTTTAGCAAGATGGCTATTTTTATTATGCTAATCTACCAATCCATTAACATGGGAGATCCTTCCATCTTCTGATATCTTCTTCAATTTCTTTCTTCAAAAACTTGATGATTTTGTCATACAAGTCTTTCACTTGCTTGTTTAGTTACCACAAGATATTTTATGCTGTTTGTGGTTATTGTAAAGGGTGTTTTTCCCTGATTTCTTTCTCAGCCCATTTGTGTATAGGAGAGCTACTGTAGTGATATTTCATTTGTATTTTAATAAATAAAGCTTGCCTGATAATCAGAGAGTTAAACAGTCCCACTGGTCAGTCTTAAAGACCAGGTAGTGGTGACACACGCCTTTAATCCAATAGCCACACTAGTTGGCCATAGAAACCAGGAGGTACATGCCTTTAATCCCAGTGGTGCATGCTTTTAATCCCAACACTAGAGAGGAATATGAAACAGGAGGAGACAGCTCACAGACACAGTCTCATTCTGAGATTTCTGGAGGCAGGATCATCATTTCAGACTGAGGTAGAGAAAAGAGCCAGTGGCTGACTGTTTTTGCTTTTCTGACCTTCAGGTTGAGCCCCAATTTCTGTCTCTGGGTTTTTGTGAATCGTGCTACAGGCCACTAAATTTCTTTTTTTTTCCTTAATTTTATATTCAGTCACTTTACTGAAGGTGTTTATCAGCTTAAAGAGCTCCTTGGTAGAATTTTTGGGGGCCACTTGTATATACTATTATATCATCTGCAAAATAATGATATTTTGACTTCTTACTTTCAAATTTGTATACCTTTGGTCTCCTTCAATTGTCTTATTGCTCTAGCTAAAACTTCAAGTACTCTATTGAATAATCATTGAAAGAATGGATAACCTTGTTCTTATTACTGATTTTAGTGGAATTGCTTTGAGTTTCTCCACATTTTGATGTTTTATATAGGCTTTCTGTAAATTGCTTTTGTTGTGTTTGGGCAATGATCCTTTTATCTGTGATCTCTCCAAGACTTTTATCATGAAGGGGTGTTGGATTTATTGACACACAAATTTAACTTTTATCAAGACCTATTAGCTCAGTGGTTCTCACCATGTGGGTTGCAAACCCTTTGGGGGCTAAATGGCCTTGTCACAGCAGTTGGCTAAGACTATCGGAAAACACAGAGATTTACATTAAAATTCATAACAGTAGAAAATTTACAGTTATGAAGTAGTAATAAAAATAATTTTATGATTGGGTCAGTACACCGTGAGTTAAAGGTTGTGTTAAAGGTTCACAACATTAGGAAGGTTGAGAACCACTGTGTTAGCTAAACTGTCCTTTATTTTGAACTTGTATAATCCAAATATACTATTGCCTTGCAAAATCCAATCCTAATTATTTTACTTAAATATCTCTAGTGGACTTTCCTTTCCCATGGGGTAACTTAAAAGTGTTTTGAAATTAGTAGAAGGTGTATTCTTTCTAACAGGACTTTTCAAGAAGTTGTGAGAACCTGGGTGACAATCCATAGACTCTTCACAAAACTTGAAAGTGTGACCTGAGTGTATAGTCTCTGCACTCCTACAGGGGAAGGAGAGGGGAAGATGGTAAAAGCCTGTAAGTTATGGGTCACCTTGCCTGGCATAGACAGCAGAAAAACAACACAGGAGAGCTTGCCTCAAACGAAGTAGAAGGTCAGAGCAACACCAGAGCTTGTCCTCTGACCTCCACAGGTGTACAATAGTTCACACACACCATAATGCACGTGTGCGCACACACACAGACACACACACAGTGCCTTTTTATGGCATACTGAGACTATAATTAAACAGACAATTCTAGCTAAAATGTCACTAAGCGTTAGACATCTGGTGGCTTTATGCATTTTATTTTGTTCTTCCAAATTAATTACTTTGTGCACAAAGGATATTGCAACATATATATGATAGACTTTTCCAAAGTGAGATTTCTGAACCAAAGATTTATGTTTTAGAAATAGTGATGATAAAAATATTATCTTTTCAATGTATTATATGTTACACTTCCACCAGCGGTGTTACTACACTAAGAATGGCCAGTTTTCAATACTTGGGATCTATTATTTCTTTTCATGAATATTCTGTCCTTGCCCTTTGATATTCCTTCCATAGCTACTTTTATATACCTTTCAAGAAGTCTTTCTATTAGATTGATTATTTATAATATATTTCAAATATACTTTAAAATTAATTTCCAATTCTTTATATTTTTGCAGTTTTACTTTATTAAAAGATATTATTTATAAGATCAAATTTTGTGTAAGTTAAATTACTTTTAGTTAGCATAAGCATATTAGATTCAATCTGTAAGCAGAGTGTAAGCCACAGTCTCTGCAGTGGGGACACAGCCTCAGTAGTGGGGACACAGCCTCCACAGTGAGTACATAGCCCCTGCAGTGGGGACACAGCCTCCGCAGTGGGGACACAACCTCAGCAGTAAGGACCCAGCCTCAGCAGTGGGGACACAGTCTCAGCAGTGGAGTTATTTAGCAGAAGGGAGGAGGGCTCCCTTTCAAGTAGGAAGCCTGCCAAACCTTGGCTTCCTCAACCTTAGGGCAAACTCACAGGTATCACAAGCCTCAGGGCCTCAGCTTGAATTTTTTTCCCTCACAAATGACAGCTGTAATGGATTTGATCTTTCTTTGAAAATATCAAGAATTTTATCAGGTTTGTAAGTGTTCAGTGTTGTGAGGACATCGCCTTTAACACACATCATTTATGGCACCTAATGTTCTTTTATTTCATGTTAATTTAAGCTTGGACTATTAAATCCTTGCTATGTTTTGTTAATTTTGTGTCTTTTCCAGGGACTACAGTTCCACACACACAGTGACCAGCCGTCTCTGCTTTTTATACTTCCATTTTCCAAGAACACTAACTGCTTTCCATAACTCAGGATGCTTTACTCATTTCTGTCTTTTATGGTCCTTGATATGATTTCTAGCACTTATTGTCTCAATGCTCTTAATTGTGTATTTATTTCTAGGATGATTTCTCATTTGATTTGCATTTCTTCGTGGAGTTCTGCCAGCTTGCATCTCATCATCTCTTTCTTTCTAGCAATTACCTGATTTCCAACATTTGCAACTCAAAATTGTCTGTTTGTTTAATTTTTGATAGTGTAGCTACAGATTTTATT
>LOJH01016887.1:0-21043 GCA_001685095.1 Ellobius talpinus
CAATCAGCATTTTATTAAAAATAGTACAAGTGACAGGATAAAAGACCATTGTCCTACAGCACTCCTATATACTTCTTGCTCCACATGCATAGTCTCCCCGACCGCCAAGATCCTGAACCAGGGCAGTGCATTTCTTATAATCAATGGGCTTATATTGAAACTCATTGTTACCCAAAGTGCATCATTTATGCTACTGTTTACTGTCTATGCAGTACTTCCTGTAGATGTCAATAAACATATAGTGTATAATACTATACCATCATTCAGAATAGTTTCACTGAACTGAAAATCCTCTGCCTACTGTGTTTAACTGTTGGATTGTGATACTTCTAAAAATAAAGCTGTCTGTCCTGAACTGGGGTAAAGCCAGCACGGGCACACCATTGCACACTGAACACCTCATGACTGAGGAACACTTTGCTATTTTACTTGACCCTGATGTCACTCTAAGAAAATCACAGGAGTCCACAGCTAGAAGAGATGCTTCTTGAGACGGCTGCTTCTAACCTCTCTGACTGACACACTGATTCCATCTGTAGCCCAGTAAAAGGCTCTCCCAGGGCTGCCAAGGTTCATATTTCTCACATCCTGCCCAGAATCAGTGATTGACACACACACTTGAAATGCAGGGGACCTTCTTAGGTACAGACGAGGGTTGCAATTTAATCCCTTCCTCTTGTTCTTCCCTAATTTTAGTCTCACATAATCAACACCGTTCCTGATTTTATAATTAGCCTAAGACATGTTTCATTAAAGTGGGGATGACTTCAAAGACCTCAAAATCATGTAATTAAGTAGTCAGTGAATGACTACTCGTGCTTATTAGGTATTTTGTCATGAAGAACTAGGTTATAGGCAACTATGTATATTCATTATATAGTATACATGTGTGTATGTATAACATATATAAGCAAAATACATATATTTATTAGCAGTGCTTTTACATTTAATATTAATGGCTCAACGGCTAACAGCCATCTGAAGGAAACACTTGATTTTCTCAGTTCAGTTAGAGCAGGCAGCTTTCTGGAAGATCTCTTTAACCCTCAGTATAAGTATTTTCACACTGGGATAAAGCTCTTTTACGGTGTGTGTGTGTGTGTACACTTGCTCATGGACCCTTGACTTTATATGGCTTTCTGTTTGAGGCCTCCTTGGTAGCATGGGAAACATGTGGAGCAAAACAGAACTGAGTCAAAATTACAGTGAGTTGCTTGTGAGGTGTGTGATTATTCTTCATTTAGACTACTGAGAGCTGATGGATTTTTTTTCATTCTTTATGTTTATTATGCTCCTTAAAATAGAAGCTTCTCACCTGCAGATGAAAGTGTTTGGAAATGGTGCTTGGCACCTCTCCTGGTGGGCAGCTACCACAGTAGGAGCTGAGCTGTGGACAGCATGGGGGGACATCCAGTGGCAGAAGAGGTGAATCTGGAAACCCAAGGCAGCAGTCAGCCAGTCCATGTCCCTAAAAAGCCATATTTGCTCATGCTCATCACATGACTGGGTTCCACAGTGGTGTGGCCATCTCCTTAGCCTCCCCACACTGCGCTGTCTGTTTCCTCACTTCTGTTCCAAGCCGGGGCTTGCCTTGGCCTCCCTTTCCGTCCATGATCTGTTGAGTCAGAGGAAAAGGCCTGGAGGGTCTTAGTCTTTGTTTTTAAAAGATGGTTTAGATATACAAAGACAGCACAGAGTCTCCCATGCACCCTTTGCTCAGCTTCCTCAAATGTCAACATTTTTTATAAGCTTATACACTCAAAAAGGAGTCAGCAATGGTCTCAAAAAAATTGTGTACAGGGTTCCATGCGATAGATGGTGTCTGCATCCACTCAAGATCTGAGATTATTGTAACCCTACAGAGAACGGAGTCTACTTTATTATTAATCTGGTTTCAAAGAATGGAACCCGGGAAGGGAGAGGTTTAGTAACTAACTCTGAACCTAGAGAAGATGATACACACAAGGGCTTCTCTTGTGGGCTAGGTTCCGTGGTGATGGGGTTTTTGCCAACAGAGGTCACACGCAAACCCAGAACGAACCCTTTTTTTTCTAAGGTGATAGTAAACATTCACTAAAGATATAAAATTTGGATATGTTAAATGCATCGTGGGGAAGGACAGTTTGCTGATACAATGAGTATAAAATCCTTTCTCTTTACGGCTGTTTAGTAGTTTCAATTTTAAAAATCACTTCAGTAACAAAAAGACTTGATAAAAGCAAATTCCCAAGTACGTGGATTCCATGACATTTCTCTAGGAGTGATTTGGCTACTCTGTGGGGTGTGTGTGTGTGTGTGTGTGTGTGTGCATGTGTGTGTGCATGTGTGTGTCTGTGTCTGTGTATCTGTGTCTTTCTGTCTGTGCATGTGTCTCTGTGTGTCTGTCTGTCTGTGTCTCTGTGTGTATCTGTCTATTCATGTCTGTGATGTCTGTATATTTGTGTCTATAGATGTGTCTGTGTGGTTGTGTGCATGTGTCTGTGTGTTTGTGTCTGTGTGCATGTCTGCGTGTGTACGAGTAGTTGCCAGGATTCTGGCTTTGTGTACTTTTCCCTGGTCAAACACATCCTCTAGCCCTGTTACTGGGTAACCTAACACACGGCTCTTGATGCTATGCTTAGGGCTGCTGTTTTTTCTCTCAGCCAGATCAGTTGAACTAAAACCTGGATGGCAGGCTCTAGCCTGAGATAGAAACTGCAGTTTGAACCACAGGCACAACATATCTGTGTTGCTTCAAAGAACTTCTTGGTTGACAAGATTTGTTTGTAATAGTGGGTCCTTAGAAATTTCCAAGATTCTCTCTCTGTAACAAGATCTCTAAATGTGTTACCTTCAGTAAAGAAAAATCTGAAACTCCACCAGAGCATTTAGAACACAGGCTTCCTAAGGTTTGGTCTTATTTTCCCTCTGTAGGGCATGGCATTCCATCTGAGTGCCCCTTTTGTGGGAAATAGAGTCTTAAGACTAGAGTGGACAGGAGGGACCCTGTAGGCCCTGTGAGGTCAGGCTATGGAGTGTGAGGTGGATCCCAGGCAATATGGCAACCAGCCCAGCTGGCCAGTCTGGGTGGCCCAAGCTTGGCAGGCTCTTATTCTCCTTCTCCAGGGGTGCCCATGGCCTGCCAGAGTTCTCAAGCCTGGAACTGGCTCCTAAAAATGAAATGAGGCAGGATGCCATGTGCAATTTGTGTCTGACTTCCTTGGCAACCACTTCTTGTCTCACTTCCTGCTGTCTTTCAGTTCAACACAACCGTTCCCTTGCCTGACTGTCTCAGGCCACAGAGACGCAGAGAAACAGCTCTGCTGCCTTCTATGCCGTTTTAGCTAAAGTGTGGAGAGTTCAGGCCTCGGAAGACGTGAGGCCCTTTTTAGGTTATTTGAGGGAAATGTTCCTAGTCCAATTCACGACCCATGCCTTTCTACTGATATTTTGGACTCACTTTGTTTTCTCTGAGGATAGTAGACTTGTATCTATAGTCTAACCATCTCTTGGATCTTGACAGTGAGCTTACTCCTAGGCTAGTTTCAGGAATGAGGCCTGTGTAAGCACAGGGCCCTACCCTTAACACAGGTGGTTGCCTTTGCAGAGGACTTGAAGGAGTGGCTTACATGAGTAGAGTCTTGGTGGTGTGGGCATGCTGAGGCCAATCAGTGGCATTCACCCCACTCAGTGAAGTGAACACCAGTAGTGGCTAGTTCTCTTTGATTGGTCCGCCGGCCAAGTGATCTGACTTTCCCAGTGTGCTGGCTCACGAGTTTCTCTACCTTCTGGCTTCCTGTGTTCCTGACCTCACATCCTGTTTGCTGTCCCCCTTTACCCAAATCTTGAGGTCTAGCTGCAACCAGAGCCCTGGCTCTCAGGAGCTCCCTGCTGGTTGACTGTGCTGCAGATGTCCTTGTGTGACACCAAACTGCCCTCGAAGCAGGGCTGAGCCAGCTTCACACTCGGCAGACAAGGCCAGCCTTCCGTCTACTGCCCACCCATCTGAAAGGAGAAAATTTCTCCGCATGTCCTAGAGAGTGAAGACGTACCATTTCCTTGGTGGTTGCTGTGTGTGAAAGGAAGTGGAGAGAAAAGCCAAAGAACACGGAGATATCTGTGGCCATGCATAGTTGCATTTCATGACAGCTTAGGCCAGGTTTATATTGGGAAGGGAACTATCTTGGAAGATAAGTGGAAATTCTTGCCAGTGTGCCTGAAGGCTGGAATGTGTTGACAGCCAAAGGAACAGGCAAGGGGTCACGTGTGGAATCCTGGGGCTGTGGCTATAGTTTCTGTAAGGGTCTGGTGTTATCACTGTAGCCATGCCAGCACCCCCACCCCCTTCCCATCCCTGTCTATCTCTTTTCCCAGTAGAGCTGCGGGGTGCATGCTCAGGAGCAATACCAAATCAGTTTCCTCTGTCCCCTTGACAACCTGTCCCCCTCCCATCCCATGATCCTGTATTCTGCTCGGAGATTAGTTTGACCTGGTCCTCTGGGTTCAATTCAGGACATGTGGCAAAGGGAGAGAGAGTAGGTAGGAGTCAGTCAGGCTGACAGCTCGACCCCTGGAGCCCAACCTACCAACCATTGGGCTAGGGACAGACTCTTCAGAGAAGCCCCATCTTGCTTTACCGTGACACTCTGTTTTATCTTTCTTGCCTCATTCATGAACATGTTGCCCTTCTGCCCATGGAGAAAGGCTGTGGAGCCACCCAGTGGTTAATGCCACTTACTTGTGAATGTGTTTTTCCCAGATGGCCCTGGGACATGGTCTACCTCTTAGAAAGTTTGTGTGTTTCCACTAGTGTCAACTGTGATGCTCCATGTCCCCTGCAGGCTTCACTTTCCTCTTTCTTGGCTCTGCTTAGAAGTTAGCTCAAGGGGTCTGGGTACCAGCTGGTCTAATTGCGTCAGAGACTGGAGGAAACCCAAAAGCAAAGTCTTCTTCTGTGACTAAGGAGTACAGCGAACTCTGGTATCTTTAGGAGACCCTAGGATAGGTCTGAGAGAGAAGAGGCTACTGAAGGTGGAGACTGATAACTGCTGCTTATCAGGACCGGATATTGAAGTTCGATTCTCCAACCTAAGCTATGCCAATCGGATTTATTTACAGACAAATCACATACATCTCAGACAAAGGCCTGACTGTTGCTTCTAACCTAAACATGGTCATGGATGCTGCCACGGCTGCTTTATTTCCTCTTTCATTGACATGAAATCATATACGCTATCATCACTTTTGGCTTTCAAAATTGGGGTACAAAATAATGTAATGGAAAGACAGGAGTGTCATCAGGTCATTGACTAATTTTTTGGTCCTGTCACAACAATGGTCAGTGAGTACAGTGAAGAGAGGGTGGGGCTGAAGGGACCCAAGCATCTAGGTGCTCTCTATGACCAGGAGATTTTCAAGGCTCATAGATGACACACTTCTCCATCATCAGGGAAGAACAGAAAAAGATACGGGGAGCTGCTGGGGAACCCACCGAGTGTGAGCTAGTGGCAAAGCAAGCTCTCTAGGGAAGCCATGCAGCTGTGCTTTTCAATGCTCTGCTCCACTCCCTAAAATATCTCGTAGCCTCCTTCCTCTGGAGGGCTGTGGTGTCTCCCCGACCTCAGATTTAGAACTGGGTGGAAAGGTCTGGGCAAGTCGGAGGGAGTAGAGAGCCAGGCTGTCTGTGAGGAGGCATGAGTGTGTCTAGACCTCACCAGGGGGAGAGGTTCTGTGTGTGCCTGTGAAAACAGAAACCAACTGTTCAGAGTTGCCCTTTCCTAGATTCTAAATCCGAGCATCAAGTCTCACGGTAAATCTGTGCTGCTGGTCTCCTGTTAGAAAAACTAATCATATACACGTTAACCCTGCTGTATATGTGAGATAAAACAATTTGGAAAAATGCCACAGCTGTGACAAAACTGGAAAACAATACCCACCCATAGGCTAATGAGAAAGACAAGGGCTTCAGTCATGGCTCAGCCACATACTTAATGCCTGTCACCTTGGAGAATGAGTCAAGCTTTGGTCTTTGATTTTCCTATCTATAAAGTAAGTGTCTGTGCTATGCCTTAGTTTGCCCTCTGTCTCTTCTCTTGATTGTAGATATTCTAGTGTGTCTTGAAGATGTGCCAGGATCATACCAGTGGGTTGCCTGGAGAATTCGTAATGTGAAATTAAAAGCCACACTAAGAGATCAAAAGGAGTGTGTGATGGTTTGGGACTGTAACCCAATAGTGTGGCCAGGGGATGGTGAGCAAGGTGTGAGAATCCAGGTTGGATGAAATGGAAGTCAGCCTGGCTGCTAAGTTCTTTGAGTGAGGTTCTCAGAGCTGTGTGACAACCCTGGGCTGTATGAACGGGTCCTAAAGGGCACCTGGATGGAACGAGACATGATTGGGGCAAATCTGCAGCTTCGCTAGAGTCAACGTCCATATTCATGAGGGCAAAGTCACAGTTGAGGTTTGTTTTGCTAAATGGAAGTCAGAGGGACATGACTTCCAAAGAACTGAAGGTCATGTTTATATTTAGGTACAGTTGACAAATTAATCTTTTTTCTTAGATGTGAAATTCTGTAGTGCTCTCTTGTGAACTGCAGTGTTTATCACCTTTAAAGCATGTGCCAGCGGTGCTACATCAGGATCAGGTGAGCTGCAAGGGAGGCAACTAATAAAGACTGCCTGGCATAGCGCCCCCTGGAGGTTACCGCTTAGCACCTGCTTTTTGGGTCTGGTGGGTATTTTCTCTTTCAGTTCTTGGCTTTGGGTTGTCTTTAGGGGACACTCAATTAATTGACTGGTTAATTAACTGTGACTCTGGGGATAAACTCAGAGAGTCCCACATGCTAGGTAAGTGCTTCAGCACTGCGTTACACCCCCAACCTGAGACCTTAATAATACGGTAGGGCATTTAGAAACATCTCCTTGACCTCGGGGCATCCAGTTCTCCAGTTTAAAAATGCTCACCACACAAGTTTCTATTCTTCTTATGTGTCTAAATGAGGGGAAATGTCCTATGTGAACTTAGCCGTGTTTCCAAACCTAGCACGATACCCTTGTGGTTGTTGTGGCACACCGGAGGGCTAAGCGACTGGCTTTGCTCAGTCAGTGTGAGCCATCTTTCTAACAAACACAGCATACTTTGTATGTATGCTTATGATCTTTCATTAACTGTGACTTGATTTATTCGGGATTTAGAGCAAAGGCAGGTTTCTCTTCTCATTGCTGCTCCAATTTGTCTTGAGCTAGGACTGCTTCCTGCAGTAAATGGTTTGCAGGCTGTTTGCTTGCTTCCTCCCCTCCCCTAGCCATTGCTAGTTGAAGTGGGAAATAGGATTCAGGGGTGGAATAAGAATTAGCTTTTTTTTTCTTTTTGTTTCCCCAAATCCTGAGTGTCAAGTTGGCAACATAGCTAACTAGCGTGGGTGTAAACGATATTAAATACAATTTAAACTCAATTTTGTCCTTGGACTAAATTCAGGCATTTTTATTAAATGAGATACTTGTTACCTTTCAGTAGTGATCAGATGCAGCAGTTTTAGTTAGTGTAGCCTTTAGATACACAGAGTCTATCACACCAGAGCCTGCCGGATTTTATGCCTCCCATTTCCACGTTGTGTATCTTGAGGCAAATGAGTCAGTCTCTCTGTCTTCACCTGCTCGTGCTGGTGAAGAGAGACCACTACAGCTGAGGGGGCTCAAACAGCTGCTGCTCTTCACAGTCAGAGGCGGGAAAGCTCAAGGCCAAGGTGCCAGTGGATTTGTTGTCTCTCGAGGCCGCTTCCTGGTTTGCAGAGGGCCCCGTTCTCCCTTTGTCTTCATATGGTTCATCTCTCACGATCTCTTATGAGGGCACTAATCTCATTCTTGAGGGGCCCACCCCCATAACCAAATTACCTCCCAAAGATCACATCTCCTAATAACCTTATGTCGAGTCTAGGACATCAACAGAATAATTTCAGCCCACATACAGTTTTATTCTATAGCATTGTCAACTTGTAAGCAGTAAAGTGGAGAGAATAGGGCATAGACATATTTTAGAGGGATGTCCTTGGGCTTAAATAATATATGTAAGGCTAAGAGGATTGTGCCTGATACCACAAAAGTGATATGTTGTAGACATTGATGAATATAAATAAGTATTCAGTGGTTTTCATACTATATCTTTCATAATTATTACGGTACATTAGACTTTCACATTGGGGAAAGAATGACTTGTTTTTTTCTATATGAGTCATCTTGGACTATTAGCAAGTAATTCTGGCTGATGTTAGTCATAAACTTTATTTGACTGCTGTATCACAGTTAACACTGAGATTTTAAAAAGGAATGAGTTGAACATGTTTCATAAATTCAATTTTATTTATCTGTCTCTATGGAAAATAAGTAGAATAAGAAATGTATTTTCCTTTAGGAATTCAGGAGGCTTCAGTGCCCAAAACGATTCTTCCAAAAGTTGGCTTTCACAGAGTCATCAAGAACCTGCTGCTGAGTAACCAAAAGGGGACATTTCTTAAAATGGGTAAACAAAGCAGGGAAGTCTCAATAATGGACATAGCATTTAATAACAAATCTATTTTCCACTTTCAATGTGTGTATGTGGTATGTATGTGTGTATGAATGTGTACAAGTCTGTGTGTGTATATGTGTATGTGTGTGTATATACTGAATCTGTGTGTCCATACATGTGGAGACTTGAGGTTGGTGTTGGTTTATCACCCTCAGGCACACATCCATCTTATTCCTTGAGTAAGCTTGCTGTGGGTCATCCCCCATCTCTGCCTTCAGATTTACCCCGGTATTTACGTGAGTTCTGAGGATCTGAACCCTGGTCCTCACACTTGAGCAGGAAACACTTAGCCACTTAGCCATATCCCCAGCCCAACACACACACACAACACACACATACACGCAGCACACACCACACCACACACACTACAACACACACACCATACACATACCACACCACACACTACACCACACACACCACACACCACACACACATGACATACACCACAGACACACACCACACAAACATACTACAAACACACACACCCCTCACCACCACAAACACACCACACACATTCTCTCCATATATATATAAAACAATAGCTGAGATTAGACGGGGTGCAATGCTTATTTGGGGGCATTCACACCTCTCTCAGTGTTTGAGTTGTTACTTTTAGTAACAGGGTGAGTGATTCTTTTGGCTCTTGACGATGAATCAGTTACAGTTTTCCTCTGTGGAAAGTCCTTCTCTTGGCTAGCTTTAATTGTCAACCTGACACAGCCCGGTGTCACCTTACAGGAAGCATTGATTGGTGATTTGCATAAACCAGATTGATCTGTGGCCATGTCTGTGGGGGAATTTGTCTTGATTATTAACTGGTGTGGCAGGCCAAGCCCATTGTGCCTGTGGGCAGCACCATCTCTAGGCAGGTGGTTTTGGGCAGTACAAGAAAGTTAGCCTACCATGAGCCTACGCATGGGTGAACGAGTAGGTAGCATTCTCCGTGGTTTCTGTCTAAGTTCCTATCTGAGCTCTTGTTCCGACTCAATGGTAGATTGTGACCTAGAAGTGTAAGTCCCATAACCCTCCCCTCTTCTAAACTGCTTTGGTCAGAGTAGTTTTGTTTGTTTCTTTTCTCACAGCCCAGAAAGTGAACCAGAGCAACCCCAAAGCCTATAGGTACAGTTTTCTCATCTACTTTGAAGATACGATGCCACTATCTAAGAAGTTCTGTGTAATCCAGCACTGGCCTGTTCAGTTCATTATATTTTTTAAAATTTTGGTTGCATGAGTTCCATTGCATGAGGTGAGGCTGGGGAAGTTGTCTGTCTCCCATCTTGAGACCTCCATGGGCCAAGTGAGGGGTCAGAATTTTAAATTTAAGAGAAATTCATTGATGAAGGATTGATAGTGGTACAGCTTAAATTTCTATTTTAACTCAGACTTGCCATTTTTATTTTATACTTGCCTTAATTATTATTATAATTTTTATTTCCACAACTATTTCCTTTCTATAATATTTTTGTTAAGTCAAAATGTATATTTTACACAGACTAAGCATATTGGCTTTAATGCTAATTCTTTCCAGTATTTTTCATTTACAGAAAATGTTCGACAATATAAAAAAAGCAAAGCAGAATGTTATATTCTACCATGGCTCCAGTCACTCTTAGGGGAGGTTAAATTATCCAGGTTTCTTATTTCATTAGGCAAATGTTGTGATTGGTTGTTTTGTCAAAACTGAACCTTGTGGTTATGTACTTAAAACATCAGAGTTTCTAATTTTGAGCTAATTAATATACTTCCAGTTTTATGGCGAAGACTTAATTTGTGTGACTCTTTTGCTAATAGCTTTAATTAGATGGTTGGACAAGTATTTCCACGACACATTCCAAAACCAGAGATTTTGTTGCTAAGGTTTCAGGGGACTAGAATTTTCAAGAGAACCTTCTACCTTCAGGAGATGAGGTAGAGAGGGCAGTTCTGAAGGTTAGGGGAGAGATCAAGGCTCCTAGGAGACAGGAAGTCATAAGGGACAGGCTGTGACTGCAATGACAAGGGGAGATGGGATACAGGGGGTGGATGGTGGTCACGTGCCCAGGCCACTAGCCATCCTGTGCTGGAGCGCAGGTCTGCTCAAGAAAGCACAGAACAACAGGACATTTCTTTCTTATGGGACGTTCCAGCTGACAGTTGTTCAAGTGATCAATTCTCCATTTTTATAAGTTCTATTTCCTTGCACTGGAGTCAGTCAGGGTCTACACACACACACACACACACACACACACACACAGAGCTCCAGTAATCTGTTGTTGTTGCTGTTACTATT
Organism: Ellobius talpinus; assembly: GCA_001685095.1. Lineage (NCBI taxonomy): Eukaryota > Metazoa > Chordata > Mammalia > Rodentia > Cricetidae > Ellobius > Ellobius talpinus. The sequence goes on from LOJH01016887.1 coordinate 10,814, forward strand.
TTATTTGTGCAACGAGGTCTCATTCTGTAGATCAAGAAGGCTGGAGCCCACTGTGTAGCCCAGGCTGGCCTCGGGGTGACCCAGCCTCTAGAGTGATGGAGTTACAGGCACAAGCCACCATACCTGGCTCTATGCCAACAGAATTTGGTGACCTGATTTATAATTGATTATAATTTATAATTGATTCTTTTATAATTTTCCTTAGCCACTCTTACTAGATATGAAGGAAACTCTGGTGGTTTGAATGGATATGATAGCAACTCCAATATGGCCTTGAGTGAGTTTGGGAGACATTCCTCTATCTGTGCAGGTGGCTAAGGCAGCACTTAGTCTCCAGTGCAGTATAGCATTAAGCGCTCTTTCATGAAGCAGGGATTTCTTGTGACAGCTAGTCTCATCCACTAGTGATTGTCTCAGCCTTCCTCTTAGTAGGAACCTTTCCTGATCTCATCTTCTGAAAATGTCCACATTGAAGCCTTTGAGAGCTTTTCTCGGATCAATACAGAATGCCTGTGTACAGTGACAGCATCTGTAAAACTTCAGTCGAGGTTACAGCCTGCCATGTGCAGACTCCATCCAAATGTGTAATCGGTAATTACAGCATGGTAATTGAACAGGAATCATCAATTAAACAGGAAAGCATTGACTGTAGAGCTAAGAAAGCCAGGGTTTTGATCCATCCCAGTTCCACTATTCATTATCTGTGCAATGAGTCCACTGCACCTATAAAGGGGGAATGAGTAGTAAGAGTGCCTACTTGAGGTGGTGTGTTTCCCAGCATCCCTCTGGCTACAAAGGTGACCAGTGGCAAGAGATCCACATGAATCCCAAGTCTACAGCATTCTGGGTGATGTTTTGTTTAAAGCTCAGACTGTATTTCAGTAGGCCATTTGTCCAGTTTCTGGCCTCTCTCCAAAAGCCTGCCCAACGGGGACAGATTTGCACTTGTGAGGGTCAGTGAGTCTTAACAACTGTTTCACCCGTTGATTAATGATAAAAGATGGATTCATCAGCCATAAATCTGGGCCTTATTTTTCTCTCAGCAACATGGTGATGTCCTCAGTCTTGTTACAAGTACAAAACTGACAGTGTCCTCTTTTCAAAACAGTAATAGCTGCTATGGACCCAGACCCCTGTGCTAAGCACAGTGCTGATGACTCTCATAGTCAGTATCTTACTGCTCACAGCAACAGTGGTTGAGGAATGGGTGCTGTGGTTACACATGAAGAAGACATGGAAAGGAGACATGATTTGTCCCTGTCAGGCAGCTGGAGTGGGGTGGGAGTGGGGTTGGAGGATGAGCAGAGGTGATAGGTAGACCAAAACCACTGGGGTGGTTTTTTTTTTTAAACCTGTAAGTGGGAATCAGGGTGGAGCTAAGAGCCCAGAAGCTTTGCTGAGCCATACCAATCCTGGCCTTGACCTTTTTGTGAGTTCTTGAATGGGGTCTGTGTGGATGAGGGTTTCAGGGGAAAGGTGGTTATAACCCCAAACAGTTCAGTGCGTCTTCAACAGCAAGGGGCAGGAGGGGGCACTGGCTGGCTTTTGTTTAGAGCTAGCCAAGTCTGAACCGTCTCGGCTCTCTGTTGTCTTTTGAACTAACTGTGAGTTTTGTGCCCACATCATGTAGCAGCTGCTTCATTGGGAAGCCAATGGATTCCATGCTCTCCCTGTCCACTCAGCATCCGTATCTCTCCCAGGCAGGATCGTAGCTCAACCTTGCCCCAGACTGCTCTGCTTTATCCAGCTGCCGAGGCATCAGAATGACTGAGCCCTTTTGCTGGTCCAACCACAGTTTTCCAGTTGCTACTCTTCTCTTGATAGAATATATTCTATCTTCCAGGATTCAATGATAACACTACACTGGTGAATCCAGGTTAGCATCTCTAGCCCAACCCCTTCATCGGACTCTATTCTTACCTATCCACTGCTTCTCTGACATCTCCGTGTTAGCAGGAAGCTCACATGGAGATCCCGGGTTCACCTGAAGTTGAACTTCTGAGTTTTGTTCTTGTTCCTTCACCAACCATTTTCCTGCCTTCTCCTTATCTAATGGAGTACTAGCCTAACTGCCACTCAAAACCGTCTTAGAGCCATCCTTAATTTTGTATTCCTTGCTCAATCATATAGCATGTTCCCTCAATGTATCCCCAAAGTGCAACCCCTCTACCCTGGTCATTATGGCCAACTTCTTTTGCTTGGGTTATTTTGTAGCTTGTAAAATTTCTCCCTCTGTATTTCTGAGGGGCCTTTACAACTCTGTTCACAGATGATCAATGTCCAGGGACTGGCCCCAGCACTGATGAGAGGTTGCTGCCAAGGCCCCTCCTCCTGTATCTCTTTGCTACTTTCCTTTCCCCAGTTGCTCTTCCCTTGGTGGAGCATTTGCATTTCAGAAAGGACCCAAAGGACAAGATTCTGTCTATATTGTCTTTCATTCTGTATTAGTTACTTCTGTCATTTTCTGTAACAAAATACCCACCCAACACAAGCAACTGAAGGAAGGATTTTCTTAAGCTCACGATTTTAATAGAACGCATTGTGACTTGGAAGACTGGGCAGCCATCATGTTTGGAAGGCAGGGCAGCAGGAATGTGACCATCTGGTTACACTGTGTCCGCAGTCAGGAAGACCATGGAATGGATGCCCACATTCAGGATGGGATTTCCCTCTCAGTTAAACCTTTCCAGAAATGACCTCACAGACACACCCAGAGATATGTCAGGCAATTCTAAGTCCCATCAAGTTGAGGATTCAGATCAACTGTCACTCACCCTCTCCCTGGCACCTAGAACACCTTCCTGGTGTGTTGTAGACACTGAACATATCCAGGAAATGTTTGATCTTGTTTTCCACGTGTTGAGAATGAGGCTCAGAATTAGAAGGGATGGAAAGAATAACCAGCTGTGCATAAAGCCCATGGAGCTCACAGTAGTGAGAGCAAAGACAGAGATGGCACCTCCTCTTGTTACGTAGGTCCGCAGACCTGTTTTGTTTATTGAACTGCTTGGTGGCACATTATGGCCCTATCAACCTTCTCAGAAGCATGGTCAAGTGTTGGAGAACGTATTCATGGGTCATATAGTTATTGGTAAAGAATGTAAAGGGAAGACTTAAAAAGAGGCATGTCCTTTTGAGTATCAAGGAAGGAAATGGATCTTGGCTACAGATTAGCTTCTGAGCTGGGAATAGAGGTGTAGAGGAGGACGGAACCTTCCAAGTGTGGAGGAACACGTGACCAGGCCTGTGGTGACTGAGCTTCCGGGTAGTGTGGGGAATGAATGCGTTGGTTTTGTTTGTTTCTAGGTCTTCTGTGCTGTCCTCTTCTCTGTTATCTCCTCAGGCCCTCCAAGGCTCTGAAATTCTATGACTGAGGTGTGAGTGAATGCAGATTTCAGCAGGTTCACTTTGTCTTTGCACACTCATTCTGTGCACTTGGTTTGGATCCTGGCCATTCTCTGTAGTTTTTTTTCCCCCGTTGGCTGTATGAACCAGTTAGGTTATTCCCTCTGTGGTATTGGAAACCTTTGTGTATATGTGTTGCTTTTATTGGTTAATGAATAAAGCTGTTTCAGCCAGTGGCTTAGGAGAATAGGGCTAGATGGTAATTCCAAGCAGATAGAAGAGGAAAGAAAGAGGAGTCAGGGAGATGCCATGTAGCCACTGCCAGAGGAGACAGATGGTGAAACCTTGCTGGTAGGTCACAACATGTGGTTATGCACAGATTAATAGAAATAGGTTGGTTTAAGATTTAAGAGTTATTTATCTAGTAACTATTAGTTATCTAGCTAATAGACCAAGCAATGTTGTAATTAATACAGTTTCTGTGTGAATATTTCAGGTCAGGACAGCCGGGTATGAACAAACAGCCTCCGCCTAAACCTCTGCACTTGAGAATGCTATAGGTGCCATGCTTGACTAACTCTGGAATGTTCTGATGATCAGTGTGTGTGTGTGTACACACTTTTTTAAAATTATGAACTAGTTGGCCTAGTAGCTCAGGCTTTTCTTATTAACTCTTATAACTTACATTAGTCCATAATTCTTGTCTGTGTTAGCCACATGGCTTGGTACCTTTTATTAGCGAGGCCTTCTCATCTTGCTTCCTCTGCATCTGGGTTACAACTGCAGACTGCATCTTTCCTCGTCCCAGAATTCTTCTGTTCTTATCATCCCACCTCTACTTCCTGCCTAGCTACTGGCCAATCAGTGTTTTATTAAAATATAAGTGACAGGGTACAGACCATTGTCCTATAGTACTTCCCCCCCTTTTTTTCAAAACAAGAACTCTAAATTGAATATCCTTTGTTTAGCTTTTTGTCAATACCATTATCCATAACATCTTGTAACCAACACTCTAAACAATGATAAATATCCATAATCCATTTTTTTGGGGGGGAATGTTGCCATAGTTTTCCAGGATACTTTCTGGTGATTAGTGGTGCTTATAATCTTACAGAGACCTAAAGAAAATTTAGAATTATGATCAAGGCCTGACAGGAGTATCCTGTGAGGCTTTATTATCTCAGGCAGCAGTCTTGAATCTGTTCTGGATGTAGAACTCAGACATCTGGGCCACCTGTTCCTATCAGAGATTTCTCAGGGGGTCTTCCTTGATCAAACATGATTTTTCTTAGCCCAGAATGAATCCACAGCCTTTCATTTCCTGTGGAAACAAAAACAAAACCTCTTCTCCAAAGTAACATATCTTTTGACTTAAATTTTGACGTCAAAGCATTTTCAAAATATGGATGTTAGATTAATCCAGCAACATTTATAATCAAATGTCTCTTAGCAACTCTTGCTCCTTCCCCAGCATTCAAACAATTCAAAAAGAACATAATAACATAACACACACACGCACACACACACACACATACTTTTGGTCTTTTAAACCTCTATTTACCTGTAAAGCAAGCACCATTTCTGCAGGCTCACCCCGGCAGAGATTCACAAAGAAAAAGGCTTTCTCAGGACTGAAAATTGCAACAATCACTGGGGTAAGGAAGGCTTTCAAAATTATCTAGGTCTTATTAAATCAGCATCTCCATGGAATGGGTCCAAGAATCTGTATTAAAAAGGAAGAGAAGGCAGAGGTAGTGGCAGCAACAACTATGTGTCAGAATGTGGGAAGATCTCAGACACTGCTGTGCCAGGCAAAACCTTGGCTGTGTCAGTGACTCCCCAATACCAGACTGCCCAGAAAGTGGGAAAATATGCACAAGGAACAACAACAACAACACAGAGTCCATTTGCTTTACCCCAGTTGGTGTGGATGACTGTCAGCACCAAAGTCTCTGTTTTCTAGAGAATTCCCAGAAGTGAGTGGGACATTAGGGTGCTTAGGAGGGGCTGAGATGTGAAACAAGGACAGTGGTGTGGTGGGAAAGGAAGATTGGATGATGAATGGGTGGGAGCAAGAGGCATAGTGGGGATGCACACTTCTTCCACCTCTGCTGGGCCGCTCGCATCTGGATCGCTCACATCTGGAAGGCTCCATTCCCAGTTACAGCTTACTCCTTATTTATATCCTTTGACATTTATCTGGTTCAGCCCTGGAGCCCTCTCAAACTGCTCCCTCTGGCTCTTAGACACTTTGTCAGCAGATAGTTATTGGATGCCTGATGTGTGAGCCTGCTTTTCTTGACTCCCTTTCTCCCTTTGTCCTTGAATCTTTTCTTCTACTTCTGTCACCTTTCCCTTAGCCCAAGAAATGATCAATGAATTAAAAACCCTTCCGAGAATTTGATCAGTGTGAGCTAAAAATTCTCTTTGTACAGGAAACTCTAATTTACTTTCTGGGAAGCATGTACAATGATACCATAAGCAGGATTTGAAGTGGTATGCATAATTTCACTAAGAAAAGTGAATTATGTTCTACCATAGTTTATATGTCAATCATAATTTTTTGACATTCATTAAAGGAGGGATTCTTTATTGAGGATAGTTTACTGTCCCAGGATGTTCTTAAAACATGTTGTCAAAATGATTAAGTAGTGTTGCATTTAAAAGATTTTATACCTTATTTAATCACCTGGGCCTCCTACTGCTCCCCTCTTTAGCACAAGCAATTCTGTCTTTTGATGACCCAATAAAATGCCTTGCCTGACTGTAGTAAAAAGGTAAGAGGTTCTTGCAGAATGCCGCTCCCTGTGTCTGAACAGCTGCTCATAGATATTTCCCATGTTTCAGTGTCTGACAATAGAGGAAGTCTGCTAGTTCCACATACTCCTTGAGTTACTGGCTCATAGTTAAAGGTGAGGCTAAACCCACTCGAATAAAACATTTGATTCAACAGTCACTGTGTCTAGGATGAATTAGGAGAAAAAAAGGCAAAAGCTGTAAAAGAAACCATAATACATGTCCACTTGCCTTTTGCATTATTCGACTTGGCAGTTTGTAGTTAGAGCAGTTGGTACTTATGACTATGGTATAAATAACTATAATTATTCTCTCATAGTTAAAAACCATGGCTCTCATGATCTTCTCTGCAAATTTGGGTCAGTTTGAAAATCCCAAGTACCCGGGTTTTTTTTTTATTTGTTTGTTTTTTATTTTGTTTGTTTGTTTTTGGTTTTTCAAGACATGGTTTCTTTGTGCATCCCTGGCTGTCCTGGAGCTCACTCTGTAGACCAGGCTGACCTCAAACTCACAAATGCCCCCGTGCTTCTGCCTCCCTAGTGCTTGGATTAAAAGTGTGAGCTGCTGGGTTACTCTTATTAACTTGAACATTAGAAAATGAACTTAATGATGATTGCAGGCCCAAGCATCTTATTGGGAATAACTTCTGTTTATTTATCTCTTTATTCACAATTTTTTTTTGTCATTCAGTTTATTTATCAAGTTTCACCACTCAGTAGAAATTGCACAGCTTGGGTTTGAGTGTGGATACCATGCTGTGTCTAGGGATGACAGAGAGAAATGAGTGTGGTCCTGACCTCAAAAAGCTCAGTTTGCAGGTGGAGATGATGGAGCCCATCTTGGCGTTCTGTTTTGATTTTACTGTAGTAGAATACACACTACATAAAATTCACCATTGTTAAGCATTCTCTTCAGTGGAACTAAGAACCTGACATCATTGCACGATCATCCCAATCAGCCTTCTCTTGACTTTCTCATCTCCCCAGACAGGAACCCGGGGTCCACTCATGCTGCTTTTTAACATATGAGTGACCATAGAGCTGTGGTAGCCGAGGACAGGGCCTTCCTGTGCTGATGCTGTGTCAGACAAATGTCAGTGCTCTGCTTGAATGGCTTTCACCCATCTCCAATGTGCCCAAGAGACCAAAGGCCAAAGACCCAAGACTCTTAAGTCTGGCCCTTATTTGAGCTGAAGAGTGTGTCACCATGAGTGGAGACCAGCATGTTCCTTTCCTGAGACACACAGAACAAGAACCATGGTCCCATTTAACCCTCCCCTTTCTAAATAAGAGCCTTGACCTTAAGGGAACCATCACAATAACCTCTCATGTCCACTCAACTATTAGCTGAGCCACCTGGGACAGCTTAGAAGCAAGCAAGGATTTACGGTCATTGAGGGCAGCTGAGCAACCATAATTTGTGAGCCATGTTTGCTTGCCTTCATGACAACAGAGCAAGCTCCCCAGAGCCACTGGGACTCAGACCAAATCACACACTTGTCACTTGGCAGCAGACAATTAAGGGGCATCCACTAGGTATGAAGTGTTCTGTTGCCCTTCCTCTTCTATTAATATTTAGCTGGAGTCAGAGCAAGGCATTAGAATCTTGAATCTCATTTTTGTTTCAAGCTCCTCCCACCCCACATCCACATGGTTGAATCTGTTGTGTTCAATTCAAAAATCTACCCCGTGCGGTGGGAAAGTGAGGTGTCGTGGAAAGATTTTAAGCATTTAATGTCTTTTTCTGAGAATGAAGACAAAGATTATCATAATGACCCTGCCCCTTATTTTTTGTCACCTTTCTTTTCTTTTAGAATAAACACACGCTCCAGTCGGCTTACAAAGCTAAAATGGAAGCTTGGCCCTCCTTACCTCTGGCAATGCGAGTGTCTAGATTCCTAATCAGAGTGTGTTGTAGTAGTGAAAAGGACAGATGTGGTGGGGGAAGGGAGTTGGAACTTGCTTTGCTACTGAGTCAGAATAACAAAATTGGGGCCTCTGAGGTCGAGTATGATTAGAAGCTGCTTGCCTCAAGTATAAGCACCCAAGCTGCATTATGAAGGCGAATGTGTCCTAACCAGGCTGACAACATCTGGGGGAGGAAAGGCAAGACTTTCCCTGGGCCAGGAAGAGCCCAGAGTCTCTGATTGTTCCGGTATGAACAATAGCCACTCGGCAAGACCTGAACCTGGAACTGCTGCCTCTTTACAATTTTATTTTGATTATTATTGGGAGTTGGGGTTAGCACATATGCCACTTCCGTGTATGTAGAAGTTGGAGGGCAACTTTGTGGACTGTGTCCTCTCCCTCAGGGCTCAGAGGGTCAGAGTGTCTAAGTTAGTCTTCCATTGCTGTGATACAATACCATTACCAAGGCTTATTTGGGACTTAGGGTTCCAGAGGGATAAGAATCCATCACCACTACGTTGTGGCCTGAGCAGCTGAGAACTTGCATCTCAGACTGTAAGCCGGGAGTGGAGAGAGCTGACTGGGAATGCAGCTGGCTTTTGAAACCTCCAAGTCCACCCTAGGTGATGTTCTTTCTCCAGCAAGGCCACACCTCCTAAATCTCCCAAACAGCTCCATTAACTGGCAATGAGTACTTAAATGCCAGGGTAGGAGGGACATGGCATTCAAATCACCACTCTCAGGTCATCAGGCTTGTACAGAAGGGCTTTTACCCTCTGAGCCCTCTTTCTGGCTTGAATTACTGCCTCTTGCCATGCAACCTTGGGGGGCACTCGTTCACAATGAAGACTTGTAGAAGGCTTGCTAGGACTGTTGGCTGTCCTTGCTCAGACATGAAGTATAGGGCAAAGCTCCCTTCTCTCTCTCCATCCGTCCCTCCCTTCCCCCCCCCTCAGGATTGAACCCAAGGCCTCTGACATGCTAGACAAACACTCTACCACAGAGCCACATCCTCAGTCTAGTTCTTTATGGGGACAGAAAAGATTGGGTAAGAAATGAGGCACAATCTCAGCTCTCCTAAAGTTAGGTTGCACTTACCTCAGGCCTAACACTTGTGAGCAACCTGACCAGGGCTCTTGCCCTTTGTCTGGAGAGTTAATCAGGGATCATCTTTTCTAAATCTTATCCCCAGCAGTTAATGGTAGGAGATGACTCAAGATCCAGGCTCTGGGGCCTCTTGTCTTGCAATGGCTTGACAATCAGTGATTGAACTGGACTGAGCGTTCACTGTTCGCCTTGGGTCTTTGAGGTTAGGGAGGAGAGAACAGATGGCCCAAAGCTGACATGCTGCTTTCACAGAGTGGCAAAACTGGTTTCCAGACTGTCACAGGATGCCTGGGGTGGGCATTCATGTTATTGAAGTTGGGCAGAGACAAAGGTGGTCCTGTTTCCAGTGTGGCAGCAATCTGCTGTGACACCTGTCCCCTGCCTGCTCGGGGGAGGAGGGAACACGCCTGCCTGTTTTTGTATGCTTGGGCTTTGCCTGTGTGGGTATCAGTAGTTCTTCTCCTCGGAGAGTGGACAGCTTCCCACCAAGGCAAGTGTGAAGGGCTGAGCGGCATCTTTTAAACATACACACCCAGAAAAGCCTCTCCCCAATTTGTCATTGATGTCCTTCCTGGGGGGAAGACCCACATATGCACTTGACAAAAGCAATAGAAGACGAGTTCCTCAACTCTCTTTCCAAATGGAGGTGCCAGCAAGTTCTGAGAAGTACTAAGGTGGCCGCATCAGAGCCATCTGTTCTCAGAGGGTCTCTGAAGAAGCCAAGATTGTCAGTGGCCGAGTGATACGCCCCCGACAGCAATCCTCAGGTTACTGAATGTTGCCCCTGTGCCAAGGAGAGGAGCATCTCACATCGCAGCCATCTGCTTCCTTCGACATTACTTGTTTAAACTCTTCTCGCCTGCTGCCCCAAACTGTAGATGTGACTCTTATAGTTTGCCGATCTCTGAACGATGCCCAAACCACAGTGTGCAGTCAGGAAATGGAGTAGAAAGTGTGGTTCTCTCCAAAAGTGTTAAAGAAGTCAGGGCCCCCACTCCACTGTGGCTTTCTCTCTCTCTCTCTCTCTCTCTGCTCTTCTCCCCTTCCCTTCCATAACTCACTAAACAAATATCCA
>LOJH01016889.1:0-17070 GCA_001685095.1 Ellobius talpinus
TCAAGATTTAGAGAGTTAGCCGAGAAGAGGCTAGACATAATGGGCCAGGCAGTGCTTAAATATAGTTTCCATGTTATTATTTCCGGGGCTAAGCTAGCCAGGCGGGAGCCGGGTGGGACGAAAAGCAGGCCAGCCCGCTGCTCCCCTTTCACTACAGTAACATGTAATAGGTTTTAAGTTTACATTCTCTTTCTCAGAATATATGCTATTTCCAGTATTATAGGTATTATTTTCAAGAACTCTGAAAAATATATTTTTGAAATAAAACAATGAGCTTACATTTTTCATATTTAAGAAAAAGAGCAAACATAATAAACCTTGTAGGTGATTGGCTTGAGTATTTCTGGTCCCCTTCCCCCCTTTATATAACGATGCTAACAAATGGTGAATGGTGACATGGCTCAGTACCAGAGTGGATGCATGACATGGGAAGGCACAGGTCCATCCTTAGCACTGTCAAGACAATGGATGGGCGACAAAGGGAATGTTTAATGACTTGTGTAATAGGCAGTGTTGAGTCTCACCTCTATACTTTCATTGCTGTGAACTGCTGTAAACTTCAGATGAGCGATTCACAAGAAGCAGTGCAAGTCCCCATCACTTGAAGAGGTTGTTGAAGCAGCTCGATCATGCTCCGGGGTGATACAACTTTTCAAGCCTTGCCTCATTTCTAATGTAGAAATTTCCTGTATTTTTGGATCAGTTTTGCTTTAAATAGTCTTTGAGTCCATGTCCAAATTCTCTCTTTTTCTTGTGCTGTTATGATCAATTCCTCATAATTCCTCCTTCAATTTATTCTTGCAAATTCTGAGACACCGTCTTACAAGTGGATGGTTTCCTTGAACTGTATCTGCTGTGCATCCCTCACCATGTTTTTCTTTTAGCTTGATGTTCAGTAGAACTTAACTGTCTCAAGTTATTTACTTGGTAAAATGGTAAAGTCAGAACTAGGAAAGGTCAGTATGTCACTGTGGCAAGTGTGGGTTTAATTTTGTAAGAGTGGGCAGAAATGTGCCATGTTTTATATATATATAAAACCTTGTATTTGGGCCTAAGTGCTAGAAATGCCTTTTGGGAATAAACAACCTAGGAGGGAAGAGAATATAAACAAATAATTTCAGAATATTATCAGCATACTGCATATGCTCCTGTTGGTGGTAGCAACAAATTTGTGTTTAGCTCCATTGAATTTAGCGTAGTATGTATCTCTATCTTTAAACTTCAGATACATGCTGTTTTTTAGGTCCCTTTCCATGTGATATATGTGGTCGTCAATTCAATGACACTGGAAATTTGAAACGCCATATAGAATGTACTCATGGTGGAAAGAGAAAATGGACTTGCTTCATTTGTGGGAAGTCAGTACGAGAAAGGTAAAGTTATCTGCACACTCACAAACGTTGAAGCACTTATATGTGTTATAAATTATTAATAAGTGTTATAGGAGGTAGATAACTCAGGACACAAAGTACTCTGATTATACTTTAGTTTAAAATGTAAATGACAAAGACATCACAGAAGCCAGGGTTTTCAGGTTCAGATGGTTGGTTTGCTACATCCTGTTTGTTTGTCACTTTTGCTGGCCTGTCAGGGTGGTCTTGTGAACTCTTGGAAAATTTGCAGATGGTTTCCATCTACAGACCCTGTTCGTACTGCCTTTTGGACCCTTTAGTGAGCTAACTGTAGTCCCAATGTTGTTAGGACTGTGCTCACAATTCAGATTTTCAAAGGCATGTGCTATCTTGTATACTTGGGTGTGTGTATGAGAAGGAAGCAGAAAGCATGGTAAATATGAGTGGTTATTTCTGAGGAGAGAAAGGGGAATAGGATAAGTGAGGGACCTGACAGTATGGTAATGTTTCAGTTCCTAACCTGAGCATATGTTTAATACTGTTCTTGAAAAACAGGTGTCAGTTTTATATATTTTTGAGGCCAAGTTTAGTGACACATGTCTGTAATCCCATTACTAGGAAGGCAAAGCAGGATGCTTATGTTTGTCATCAGCTCGGATTACATTGTGAAACACTATGCAAAAATTAAAACCTTCAGTGTATTTAAGCTTTATGGTCTTCAACTTAGAATTAGAAATGCTAATTTCGTAATATAAATTATGAATGTGGTAGGAGAGTTGGAAAATCATTATGCCACTTAATATGAAATCATATTTATAGGTTAGAAAATTATAAATTTATTAGGTGGGTTATGAATTTATTTTCCCCCTTATATTAAAACAAAATAATCAAATGAGCCAAGAAGGAAAAACAGAACAAAACAAAGATAACACTTCTCTGTTTACTCTAATTGTTTTTATACATAAGTTTAGAAATATCTGCAGGGTTTTCCCCCAGTGAGCTGGGCATCCTATCCTCTCCTGACTTACACTTGTCAGGCTTGGTGCTTCTTGTAGATGAGTACCATCTGCTGGCAGAGCTCCAACTCGTGTTCTGCCTTTTGAAGTCACCTGATAGATTGACATGAAAACCAAACCAAAACGGTTGGAAAAGCCACCGGAAGTCAGGAACACTTCCTTTTACTACTCTCTCCCTAAATAACTTTGTCCATCCTGATTCAGACCTTTAGGTGTGTAGAAAAACTTTAAAAGAACTACAGGTGTTCTAGCAAAGTGCTTGCTGAAGGAATGGTTAAACTGTAGTCCTCTGTTTTAATAAGGAGTTCAAACTCTGCATTTACTATGTATATTGGCAAAAGGAATATAATGTATCTATATCAGAAAATATAAGACTAAGAACTCTGGAATATATATATATATATATATTATATATGTGGTTTTAAATTTTTAAACATAGGACGACCTTGAAAGAACATTTAAGAATACATAGTGGAGAAAAACCTCATCTTTGTAGTATCTGTGGGCAAAGTTTTCGTCATGGAAGCTCATACAGGTAAGTTATCTTCCCTTGTATTAAATGAGATAAAATTACAGGTCTGTTTTAATTCTATTTTAAGTGGTTTGTTCAATTAAATCCTTTCTTAGACTCATATGCTTCTGGGAAAAAATTTTACTGATTTTTTCTTTAATTATTTCTATTCTTTGTGTAAAACATTGAATATTTCCTCATCAACTTTACCAGAGTCTTTACTAAATGTTCATTATTTAAATATTAAATTATTTTGTCTTTGGGTAAAAATAGTATTAAAACTCTGGTGTTCCAAGTGGTTTTTTTTTTTATTTTTTCATCCTCATTGTAGAAGAATATATTTAGTATGGAAATAACATTAAGGATTCTGGAATTCTCAGTTTTAAATGGCCTTCTGTGCATTGTTACTTGTTTGTCTTATGTCTGAATGACTGTAACTGAAGGTTCTGAATTTCTCCCTAAATAGGTAGGTACTTACTAAGAAATATGTATGATTTTATTTTTTCTTAGTCAGTTCTAGAATTATAATCTTATGGCTTTAATAGTCATAGTTTCATTTATTATCTCTTTAACTGTAAAGAGATTATTTTGTCTAGCCACTTGGCTGTTTTAGTTAATATAAAGTCAACACTGATTTTAGAAACTTGAGTGGAAAGACTGTTCATTTCACTCTGGTATACACAAAACATTGTAGAAGTAAAAGTGATTCAAACTAGGTAAATTTCAATAATCTAAACCTTTTATTGTTTATCTTTGAATTTAAAGCACCATTTTTTAGTGTGAAGTAAAGTATTATTTTTATAAGCCTGAGGTCTTTTAAAATATTACGATTTGCCAGCTATCAATTTGTATATAGTATCAGTTTTCCAGAGTAATATAATCATCAGTTGTTACTATCAATCAGTAGCTGTCATTATCTTGTAGTTATTTGTATACTTATCCATTTGAACAATTCTAATTCCTTAAATATATCCTTGAGATTCAGGTCAATAACATCCACAAATATTTGGAAGAGTCTGTGATGTAGATTTAATATCTAAGAACTTAGAAAGTATTTAGAATTTTATGGGATATGCATATTTCAAAGTGCCCTTTTGGGAGAAGTGAATAGGAACCTTAGGATCTTATTTAAAAGACAGAAGGACTCTGAAAGTCGTACATGCAGAGCAAATGATATATGAGGGTGCTTGAGCATCCAGCCTGTTTCCATTCTTTTTTATCACTAAATCATTATCAAGCATTTTCATTCCACGCCAGTTTCAGCAGTCTGCTTTTATCTTCATAGGCTGCACTTACGAGTACATCACGATGATAAGAGATATGAGTGTGATGAGTGTGGAAAGACATTTATTCGCCACGACCACCTAACAAAGCACAAGAAAATACATTCAGGTAATTTTTATTTTGTATTTCTTTTTCCAAAACTATTTAAAAACACTGTAGAGAACATAAATACCGCTTTTTATTTTTGCTAGCTGTGGTTTTAATAGTTGACATTTGCTGATTACCCCTTTATAATGATGGTTTTAAAACCTGTTTTGTAAAAGCATCTGGAAATAGGTAAATAATCATAACATGTTTACTGAAATTTTAAATTTTAGTTTTGAATAAATTCTCAAAGTTTATAATTTGCATATTATGCTGATGTATGCATCAATACTATTGGTACATCCCTGAAGAGAGAACCGTATTTCTCACTGTGATTATATTTGAGAAGTTAATGAAAGTTTGGTTTTAAAGTGACATCAGTATTATAGACAGTCCTGAAGTATGAAATGTGACAGATGGCTTTCTTAATGATCATAGCCAGGCAAATTGCAGCTATCCTTACTTCTAAGAGATTAAAGATCTGATGACATTTTAATTGAGATTGTGCATTTTTCATTTCTTGTAAGGGAATTCTAAGTTTGTAATTCTAGAAGTCACATGTATTAATTGTGCAATTAATTGAGACAGTGATCAACCTTTGCATGACAGTGTAATAATAGGTAATCAGTTGGACTTTTCATGGTATTTATATTTTGGCTCATTGCAAATGTTAGAAATCCCTATAGATGAAAAATATTTTTAAAATACAAAGATCTGAAAATGTTCAGGTCCTTTTTCTAAATAGTGAAATAGTTCATCTAAATTTAATGTATGTTTATTTGAGGCATTTCATATCTAGTTATGTATTTATAATCAATATCCTGAGTTTGAAGTTATTTATCTTGTTCTGCTATATTGAAAGGTAAGATTAGATGTCTACCATGTAAGGTTACTAATTTTTCCATGGGAGCAAAATATCCACTTTCATTAAATTAGGCTTGAGTTCGTTGGGAAAGATAATTGAATAAATGTTATAAAGGAAATAACCCAGATAAAAGGGTGGCTTTGCTTTCCTGGTGTCCCATTAAAAGAACTTACTGTTTGGTCATTCTTTCTGGAGAAAAAAAAAGAGAAAACTTAAATGCTTGTTATGTTAAAAGAAATATGTGGGCCTTTGTTCTCAGGTGAGAAGGCTCATCAGTGTGAAGAGTGTGGGAAGTGCTTTGGTCGGAGGGACCATCTCACGGTTCACTACAAGAGTGTGCATCTAGGGGAGAAGGTGTGGCAAAAGTGAGTGCATGCAGCTTTCCTCTTTACTACTGCTGGCAGCATCATGGGTAGAGAACAACTCACTTTTCGGTTATTCTGTTTAATTTGCAGTAGGTTAATTTTCTCTCTTTGGTTTCTATATTCCTCTAAAGTCTCAAGAGATAAACACACACACACACACACACACACACACACACGATCACTGTTATTACTTGACTCAAAGGCTAGGGAGTGATAGGCATTGACTTACATTTAAATGCTACTCATTTTACAGATTTCATAGTCCTGACAATTAAAATTTGATTTTGACCTTAACAATATTTGTTAGACATTCCACTATGCTGCTAACTATGTAACTTTGGGACCAATTATAGATTACTTATATCTGTGTGTAATAAAAACAAAAGATTCACATTTTATTTCTTTAGGCTTGAACTAATCAGAGCCATGCCAACTTCAATGAATGTAGCTTTTGAGATTATTTCAGTTTCTTTTAGTCAGGCTCAGTATCTATCTCTTCAATTAACTGACTTAAATTTACTTAAGGTGAAACTCTTTTTAGTGTGTATTCCCTACAGTCTGGTAATCATCATCGCCATCAGAATGTAGAATATTCTGTTACCACAAATTCTGTGCTCTAAACCTCTTTCCCATTTTGCCCAGTAGTGATGTATTTTGTATTCTTTTCTCTGTATTCTGTCCTTTGTGCATTTAATAACTAATTAAAAGTTGGGCTGATTTAAGACATTTTGAAGTTTTATTCTTACAAGCGTCTTTTAAAAAGTTCTGTTAAATATAAATGGAGAAAGACCCTTGAGGCTAGCTCTGGATTTAAAAGTACTCTATTCCTCCAGGCTTGTATTCTTTATTGATGCGACATTTGTCTGTATAGTTTTAGAGTTGTCAGTTACTTTTTATTATTGATTAAATAGATGAACCATTTACTTTCTTAGATATAAAGCAACATTTCATCAGTGTGATGTTTGTAAGAAGATTTTTAAAGGAAAATCGAGTCTGGAAATGCATTTTCGGACACATTCAGGTAAAAGTTAAGGGTAATCAATGCAGATCTTTGTGTAGTTATTTAATAGTACAACATGTCCATATGTGTTATTCTTGACTGAAATTTTTACATACAATATTTTTATTAAAGTTCATGTCATGAATAAGCAGCATTTTTGCTTTCTTCTCAATTTGAAGAATTTGGGAAATTATTTTTTGTGGTGAATAACCCAAGCTTTAGTGCTCTTTTCTTCTTTTCTTTGCCCTGTGGTTCTCCTGTGTGAGCTTTGTCAGGATTCTTAGGCCTCTGTTGCTGGTATCTTCTTCTTTTGAAAGAGTTTATGCATACATTCATGACTCACTCACATCAGGTTGTAATGTACAGGTTTCTTTCCTCAGAGAGCTGCTTGTGGCCCTCAGGCAGCTCTAGTAGTAGTCTTTGCTTTTGATGCATTCCACTAACCCACATAGAATGAAGTATAGGGTTCATTTTCCCTCACATACAAAAATTGAAGGTTTATTTTTTTCTTAAATCAATAAATATGTTTATGTACTTAAAACTGCTTTGCTTTATACTTTGTATATTTTAAGCTGCTATTCTGGAAGACACAAATTATCTTATGAATGTTAGAATGGGAGTAAGTTAATTTGGATAATTTTAAATATTAAATAGTTTTCAGTAAAGATTTATTACTTTTGCAGTGATGTTGCTAAAAGCAAAATTACATACTTCCAATGAACGAGTTTCAGGAGTGCATATTTAGGAGTATAAACTGAAGAAACTTTGTTAATGCTGTTTTTCACCTCGATTATAAGTAAAAAGCATATAGAACTCATGAAATAGATGTTGAACCCACAGAAAATTAAATTGAGCTTATTGATAGTTTAATCCATAGCAACTGAATTATATCTGGTTATTTTATACATAGTGTGAATTTAAGATATCCTTATATTCTTTGAAAGTTGAGGAATAAACCCTACCGTAAAGTGAAACAACTGTTGTAGCCCTGGTGGAATATACGGGGAAGAAATAATCTAAAGCAAAGGCCAGCAAGTATATGTAAAGAGCCAGATAGTATAAATAGATACTCCAGACTGTTTTGGTCAAAGTTTGCTCACTGTTTGGCCTATGTTGCTGTAGCACAAGAGTAGCTGTAGGTATTATTACAAGTGGCCGCATCTGTGTTCAGTAAAACCATAAAAGCAGCCATCATTTTAGATTTGACTTACTGAGACCCAGACAGGACTTGACAAAAATAACTCTTCCAAAAATTGATCACATAGTTTCCTAAGTCCACAACCCCGTGTTACCTGTGTATGAGAGTTAATATTTTGTGTAGAGGGAAATCCCACATCACATGATGATCATTGAGAAGATGTTATCCCAAGTGTCAGCTTATCAACACACATTCCAGAAATGAGCTCTTAATGTTTACTGGGTAGAGACCCCTTATTCAGAAAATAAATTCCTAAATTTATGAGGGGAGGAATTACCAATTATATAGTAATTTTATAGGTTTGTTTAACTAGAGGATGGTGAAGAATATTGAACCACCCTCATTGAAGTGACCGGCAGTGCCCCTTTGATGACCAAAAAGTTTTTGTTGTCTTGGTTGGGGAGATCAGTTAGTTGATTATGTCCTTCCCTTGCAAACAGAAGGACCCAATTTTGATTCCTAGAACCCGTATATGAAAGCTGGTGCTGTGGCATCCACTTATAATTTTGCCAGGGGAAGTGGTGTTAGGGAAATGAAGACAAGCATGTCCCAAGTCCAGTTTTGGTTACCTGGAGAACTTCAGGCCAATGAAATACTCTGTCCCCAAAACAGACTGGACCAAGGTTGACTTCTGACTTTCACATATGTATAAATACACACCTGTTACCCACATGAATATCTATGCATATACAGACAGACAATTAACAGTTTTATTCTCTAGATTATTTTTAAGTCTTTAAATCATTAGGGCATTACATGTTGCTGGGTTTCAGAATCTCCTTACTTAGTTTTTGTGATCTTTGAGTACATCATTTCCACAGACAAGGTACAATATAGGTCATTTTCAGCTTGAATTTATCATGCTTTCCTATGACTAATGTCTAATCTTGCTTTCAACTACAAAAATGAGGGAAGTTAGTTGAGAAATAATTCTCTCCCATTTCTTTGGCTTTTGCAGTCCTCAGAATACATCCACGCATGCATGCATACATACATTCTCCTCACAGTGGCCTTGTTGGAATGTAGTGGATCAGTTAGAATTGGCATAAGGATGACAAGATGCTTAGGGCTTGATTTTCGGTTTTGGTTTCTTTTTCTTTCTTTTTTTTTGAAGTTCAACATATATTTTCTTATAAACTATTTTTGTTGAAGATAGCTCATAAAGTGCACAAATCTTAATGAAAAGCCCAGTATACTTTTTATGATAAATTCATCAATGTTGTCACTACTCAGATCAAATTATAGAACAGTAGTAGGCTGTTAAAAGCATCCTTCGTGACTGCTCTTAAGAGGTAACATCCTTGAAAGACATGGCTATTTTGGTTTACATTACCAGAAATTAATTTTTCCTGCTTGAATTTTATATAATGTAATCTTACTATGTTTATTCCCTTTTCGTTTTTATTTTTGTGGTGAGTGAGTTTACCTTTTTTTCTTGTTTTATGGGAGGATTTTTCCCTAGATTAATGTCTGCTTTCTAGGAGAAATAAGATCATAACTTTTCAGGGTGCTCAAGTGCCTTTTAATGGCCTTCTATTTCTTACATGTGTTGTATAGATTTTGATTTTATAGCAATTTTAATAGCACATGGGACATATAAGGGCTTTTGGGGGTGTGGAGGGGGCTCTTCAAACTGAATCCTGGGCCTTATATTTTTGATGCAAGTGCTCTGCCCCTGCTGCATCCCCAGCACAAGCTTAAGCACTCCTAGCATTTGCTGTCCCCTTCATGTGTTACTCCTGCTCTCCACCTTCTGCCTGGTAAACACAGTTATCACTTGTGGCTTTCACCTTCCTTGGCCCCTTGCTCCCTTTCATTTTCAAACTCAGCAATTTGGAGGTGAGTTCTCTCATATCCGACTTACCCTTCATTAGTTATCAGCCACTTTTTAAGGTCTTCTGTACTTACTTGGCTCCTTTGATAATCTAATCAGTCTACCCATTTCAAAGTCTTAAGCACCCTGCAAAGCCTATTTTCTGTGTAAAATAACATATTCATATCTTCTGTGGATTAGAAGACACATACCTTTGAGGGGTTATTATTCTGCCTAGCATTTTGGCTTTAATAGGATTTTTTGTAAAAATAAAAAAGCAAAATAAAACTATAGTGTAAGAACCTGACTGCAGAAGAATTAACTGATTTGGCATTCTTAGTTCTTTTCCCCAATGAAATTTAAAAGTTTTGATCTCTTGGTAGAAACCAATGTTACTACTTTTTGTTCAGCCCACCCCCCAAAAAAGTTAATTAGAGTTGATCTTTTGGTTTTTATATAATTTGTAAATAGAAGTAAATCAAATGTTTTTAGTTTAAGCAAACTTTATTTTAATTTTTAGTAGTAATAAAGTAATAATGAGCAACAAGATTTATTAAGCACTTAACAACATACTGAGAATAGGTACTTTCTGTTGTTCTACATTACAGGGAACCGGGCTTAAAAGTTTGGCTACCAAATGGTTTACCCAGGATTTAAGCCCAGATCATTTTGATGTTTAATTCATTATCTTTATGAGCTTGATAGGCTGTCTTCATTTATGATAGCATAAAATACTACTGTTTTTACAGGTATGCATGTGATAAATTTGCTATTTAAATTACCATCTTATCAAAGGGTACATTATACATTAATTTTATTTTTGTTCATACAGGTGAAAAACCATACAAGTGTCAAATTTGCAATCAGTCTTTTAGAATTAAGAAAACTTTAACAAAACACCTGGTTATTCACTCTGATGCCCGACCTTTCAACTGTCAACACTGTAATGCAACATTTAAGCGGAAAGACAAGCTGAAATACCACATTGACCATGTTCATGGTATAAAGTCTCCTGAGGATTCTCTCAGTACTTCTGAGGAGAAACTTGTGTCTTTGCCAACAATAGAGTACTCATCTGATGATAAGATCTTTCAAGCAGAAACAAAACAGTATCTGGACCAGCCCAAAGTTTATCAGCCAGAAGCCAAGACTATGCTGCAGAATGTGTCTGCAGAAGTATGTGTTCCGGTAACGTTGGTTCCAGTTCAAATGCCTGACACATCCAGCGACCTGGTGCCTCATACCACTACACTTCCCCCACCATCTCACGAGATGCTGCCACCACAGCCTCAGCCAACTGATTATCCACGGGCAGCAGATCTAGCTTTTCTGGAAAAATACACTCTTACTCCTCAGCCTGCAAACATAGTGCACCCAGTCCGACCTGACCAGATGCTAGATCCTAGAGAACCATCTTACCTTGGAACATTATTGGGCCTTGATAGCACAACTACTGTCCAGAATATGTCCAGTAGTGAGCATCGCTCATGAGTAAACATTCCATAGACCTTTTGATGCTTATATGCTGACAGCCAGAAGCTACTTACTGGCTTTTCAGTTAGTAGGGCTGCTATTTTTTTTCCATTTTTCCCCTAATTTCTCAAGTCTTCAGAACAGCTTCAAATCAAGAAAAAATTATTTCTATTGATTGACTACTTGGACACATTTTGACATAATATTTGAAGTATGATTTTTTAAAAGATTATTTAGTACTAATTTAGAATGGATTTTTAAATTTCAAATTATTAGCTGCTGACAATGGTGGAGGTATTTTTTTTAAATCATCAATGGAATTTTTCTATTTCTTTCCTTTTTTTTGAGACAGGGTCTTAGACTGTAGCCCAGGGTGGCCTCAATTTGTGGCAATCTTTCTGCCTTAGCCAACCAGGTGTGAGCCCCAAGCCACAGTTTACTTTTCGTCATCTCTTTTCTCCCTTACCCACATTGCTATGGAGTTTTAAGAACCATGTAGCCTATAGAAAGGAATGTAAGCATATGTCAGCATTGCAAATTTTTAATACTAATTAAATACCATTTCATTTAGATTTTCAAAATTGAGATTTGAAATTTCTTACATATTTATGTAAGAAAGTCTTAATACATCTATGCTGTCATCTATCCATTACTTTGGTCTTCATATTTCGGGTTTTCACAAGCTGAAAGCTAAAAGCTAACAAGTATAAGATTAGGATGCTAAATAAAATATAAGATTATTTTAATCCAGATAATTGGACCTATATTCAACTATGATGGGTAATAAATACCAACAGATCTAGGCATTAAATTATCTAATTAAATATATTTTAATGAAAAATATGACAGTTTTACCTAGCTACCTTTAAGACATTTGTATTTGGTCATTCTACGTTCATAGTATGTCTCAGCATCTAGATGAGTAAAGGAGGGACAGCTGTAACTAAATGAAAGTGTAATTAAATAATGTATTTAGTGTTTTATTTACAAAATTTGGCTGGCTGAAACAGGGAAACGGAACCTAGATATTTCATCTACAATTGTCAGAAAAGGTGCCAAACCCAATCTCAAATTTGCTCAATTTAGCATGATTAGTTTTTTAGCCAAGTACACTCCTATTTGTATATACTCAAGCCAGATCTTTAATTTTGCTTCCTTCTGAGATCTGTCTCTATTTTTTATTCTTGTGTTTGGATGAGACAATAGTTGACAGCTTGGTGAAAGGAAATAGCAATCACAGAAACACCTCACTAATTAAATTTAATTGAAGAAAAAGCCTGCCGGAATTATAAAGATGTGCACTTTGCTTTTTTCTTTTTTTTCAGCTCAGTTTCCACTTAACCTAGGATGATGTTTTCCCGGTGAGCTTGCTTGAAGGTTAGACTAGGCAGGGTTGGCTTGCTGTTAACATTTAATTTGTATGTAAACTACTGGGAAATTAGCAGCTTTTAAATTTTTCTATTTCAATTTGTTTACACTCCTAATTGCTTTTAGCACTTTTTTGTGTGTAAACTGTTAAGTCTTGCCTAGCCCTTGTGGGTTTTGAAAACATATCACACATAAAGTAATGAACTTTAGTGAATAAAACATAATCAATAATGAGGAAATTGTTTAAGCACTTAAGAAATGAAGGTACTTTGTAGGAACAGTTGCCATATTAATGTTCAAAGAGCATGTTGCAAATTGAGGCATTAACCAAAGTAACTGATATAAATAATAAAGGTGACCCGAGTTTTGCCTCACTTATAAAAGTTTGGTTGTAATTGTCTTTGAACCAGTAAACTTAATTTTATATTATTTCTTATTGTTAAAGCATTCTCATTAATGTGGAAATGTTTATGGGGACTAATAATGGAACTGGGCTCTGAGGCACTATGAGTCCTAGACTTTCAAATCAAATGTAAAGAATATGGATTTATGATTTTTATCCTAAAGGAGATAAAGAATTTTAACTAAATCTCTTACTGAAATTAAAAGATCATACCTATAAATATACTTTGACTTAGCGATAAGCTAATGTAGAAAAATTTGGGTTTATCAAAAAAGGCAAATGATGTATATGTGTTATGTGCATGATATATTGTATATTTTGGCAGAAAAGGAGGATACAACATTTCACAGTGAAAATAATACCTTGGGTTTTGAAGGTATTTAAGGTTCTTTTAATAATGATGCTCTAATACTTTAAATATATGATTTAATTTTAGAAATTGGTTTCCATAGGACTTTTCAGGAATGTAGTTCTATGTAAAGTGAAATACAGTTGTATAATTGTAGTTAGTTATTAATGCAGATAAGCTGGAATACTGTATTATCTAAAACATTTTCACACATTTTCTCATTTGAACCTTGTAAGCAGTTCTGAAATAGAAAGGGAATGATGTATTTCCATGTTAGAGAGAAAGGACTCATTTTAACTCTTGTGGCAGATGGCAGGTAATGGAAGGAGGAGACAGAGCATTAATGAATGCACACTATGTGCCAGGCACTACTTTCTCTTGTTCTTAATGTAGTCTGGAGGTAGGCAGTTAATACTTAGGAAGAACTAAATAAAATCACAATAATGGGGAAATTACCTTGCTTTCTCCAGTTTCCAAAAATGTAAGAACATGGATTTGAATATTTTCAAAGTTGGCACAAAGATTATAAGATGAACCCATCTTCTTAGTTTACCTTTCTATGACTGTAAAATCATTTTGTAACTAAGCTTAAAAATCTGAATCTCACAACTAAGGTAGCCTCATTGTGAATATTTTATTTTGTGAGTATAATTTATTATTTTAAATTAAATTTTGATAGATAACAGTTAGCACTTAATCTGTAAATTGAATAAGTTATTGAGTACAGAAATTTATTAACTTACTGTCTCTGACTTAATGCACCAAAGATTTTGAGTAGGTATTGGATAGTTTAAAAGAATTTAAATTCTTTGTTGTTTGACTATATCTTTGTCCAAAGAAGCACAGTTGAAGTCCTTGGATAATAGATTAAAAGATAAATTGTTAGTTTGAATACTGAGATTAAGTATTAAATGTTTGTGTTTATATGTATAAAGTAAGTAGGGAAACTACTCTGGGAACAGTCACACTGACCAACCAGTTACAAGTTAGAATACTCATTTCTCTCAGTTTAGTTGGGTGCAGTTTTTTAATGAACACTATGGAATAATAAGCTTATATTTTACACTACATTATAAAAATAATTTCTGCCTTACATTTTTTTTAAGATCAAGTTGAGGTTATTTTTATAAGAAACTTCTTTAGTTTTGGCAGCCTAAAATACCACTTAACCATAGGGTTTGTTCCTTATGCCAGCAAGATACCTTCAAGCAACTATAAACACAGTACAGTTTGCGGACCTTTAATTTAGATCTCTACTGCTGGGGAAAAGAGGAATAAAATAGCATTTTAAACTGGTGCTTTAATAAAGTGACTGCCTTTTAAGTGATGGTAGCATAAACGAAGTACACTCATTTCTCTCAACTTAAAGAGTGTCAAAGACACCTTTACAGAGTGACTCTAAGTGTTAAGGGCTAATAAATACCATCCATTGCTTTTCACTCAGTCACAGCCTAATTAAACACATTTACCCTGGTATATTTAAGAACTTGACTGTTGTTCCTACCATATCACTTTAACTTATTGACCGGAGACGTTTTGAGCATTCATTCTTTAGTGTGTTCTTTTAGACCATCTTTTTTGGATTGAATACTTTGTACTTTTTCAGAGATGTGTAGTTGTGTAGTGGTTTTTTTTGACTACCTATAGTGCACTGGTAAATAAATGGCTTGTTTGTTTTGTTTTACTTTTTTTGGTTCTGAGTCTTATGTTTGTGTTGCCTGCTGGCTGGGCAACAGCCTTTTATTTTACATTGTTTTATGTTAACTTAGAAAAATTGGCATTAAGTGATAGTGTGAACATTGGTTTTTATAATTTACATTTTTTTATTTTCAAGTTTCTGCTATGGCCTTTATAGTTACTGGAGTCACTAATCTGACAGAAGGAATAGTATGTCTGCCCCTCATGACGCACTCTATCTCTGATTGCTCTCTTAAGTAACTTGTTCCCGTGAGCACATAGCTCTGCACTGAAGACTGACTTCACTCTTCCTGAACTCAACATGATTGATGGTGTGAGAAGAGCTGCTCCTAGGGAGCGGCAGGATCCCAGTCAACAGACTTGAGTTGATGACTCAGGAAAAAGCACAGCCTTTCAACAGAGTCATGTTTGAACATTTTAAGATTTAGTGCCAAATTTAAAAAGACTGAAAATGCATTATTTAGTAAGGAGTAAGTAGTGTTTCTAAGTTTTTAAGTAGAATTATGTTAAATGTTACCTGCTATTAGTGTGAATAATGGATGAGGATTATTTTCTACACAGCATATAGGAACTAGACAGTTCTATATATGCTACTCATTTCTTTTGCACATTTCCCTTTAAGTATCCTGTGTGTGCTCCTTTTTTTGGTATCCTCCCATGTTTATAAAATTTCTGCTGACGATACTTTCCCCTTTGGTAAGCATGCTCTCTGCTCTTCCTCTGAGGAAGTAGATCACTAATAATAAAAGCAATAGGATTAGATTGTGTGGAAGATGAGAGAAGGAATGATTTGGTAGGGGTGTGTGTTTATGTTTTAACTTGCTGTATATTTATCTAAAGTCTATGTCCTTTGAAAGATCCAGAACCAGCTAGTCTCTGCAGCCATTTATTTAGAGAGAATTTAAGGATGTTATTTGGAGAATAGATGTTATTCAAAGATGAAAACCTTTATAAAAATGTTTCAAATTCTTAAGTAAAGCCCAGTAATTCCAATAGTTGTGCTACTGCTGGAGATTCTGAGCTGTCTCTTGAAGGAAGAGCATGTGCACATCTCACTGTGACCATGCCTCTCTGTCTGACATTCCTGCTTGCGTAATGTTGAATAATGCTGTGCTGTAATTATAGAGTTCCTTTATTCAACAATCAGACTTTTCTCCTTGTAAGTAAAGCTCTATTACAGTTGATGAGAGTGATTGCCAAACGTTATACAAGCTGGGTATTTAGTTGCTCCATGTTGTGTCAAACTGTTCTGTTTAAGGGACGGATGATGTATATTAAATGGTTTTGTTTTCTGTTTCAAATCATTATTTTTGTTTTTTTTAATTAAGGACAGTTTTAAAAGTAATTACAAAGGAAAATCTAAAATATCAAAATTGATTATTTCCCATTGTATGTTAAATGTCGAATTTAGTAGCTACTTTGTCTCGTGTTTCTTAAGTATAAATGTCTTTGTAGCAAAAGTTCAGTTCCTTGTGAGTAGTTGTCATCTTGCATATTGAATTCATTCGTTGTGTTATTTTGATATTTAAAATAAACAGAGTTCTTTGGCCCTAGTAAAGCATATCCAGGTTCTTTTCAAATGTTTTCAGAGTATGGGAGCAGTGTTCTGCATTCCTCTATAAAACAAAAAACAATGAGCAAGTAGGAACACCAAGTATCTTGGGGACATTTTTGAAACCTATAATTCTAATAAATTACATAG
Source organism: Ellobius talpinus (assembly GCA_001685095.1). NCBI lineage: Eukaryota > Metazoa > Chordata > Mammalia > Rodentia > Cricetidae > Ellobius > Ellobius talpinus. The sequence continues at coordinate 16,482 of LOJH01016889.1, forward strand.
CATTTAAAACATTATTTATATATTTATGTATATTATTAAATGTATTAATAGATCTTAAGTTAAAAGTGTTTTATATAAATTCAAGTAACAGTTGTGACTATTTTGTTTGAAGCAGTCATTGCTTTTAGATAAGTCTGAAGTGTAGCAAAACTCTATTACTGAAATAAGATACCCTATATAAAACTAAGAATGGGCACTCTTAACCTCTCTCTTGCTTATTCCTGCAATGAATCATTCTGTTTTTTTGGGAGAAATGCTTGTTGTAAAATGTTAATACCTGTACGGGCTAGTACCAGAACCTTACAAACTCATCTCCATTTCTGTTACAGCCCTCAATAGGTTATCATTCTTTGATTATGGCTATGGACCAAGGCCTTGTCTAAAAAAACAAAACAACCCAACAACATGCTAACAGTTTTCTTTACATCTCTGTTCAGCCCAGTAAACTTAACAGAGTAAAGCCGATTAATTCTGGGCAGGCCTATCATATAAGAAGTCATGGTTTAGCCAGGCAGTGGTGGCGCAGGCCTTTAGCCCCAGCACTCGGGAGGCAGAGGCAGGCGGATCCCTGTGAGTTCGAGGCCAGCCT
>LOJH01016890.1:0-11763 GCA_001685095.1 Ellobius talpinus
AGAGAGAGAGAGAGAGAGAGAGAGAGAGAGAGAACGAACGAACGAAAGAAAGAAAGAAAGAAAGAAAACAAATAGCAAAAAAAGAATTGTTCAACATCTTTAACCGTCAGGTAATCAAAATCAAAATTTGTTTATATTGCATCCTTCACCTGTCAGAGTGGCTAAGATCAATACTACAAATGGAAGTTCCTGTTGATGACAATGTGGAGTAAGGGGAACACTCCTTCATTGCTGGTGGCAGTGCAACCTCATACAGCCACTATGGAAATCAGTGTGATGGTTTCAGTTCCCTATCAGAAAATAGGGAATTGATACACATCAAGATCCATATGTCTAGAGGGCACTTTATCCTACTAAATGATTTTTGGCTATCAGGTTAATTGGATTCAGAGACCATTAAGGGACTGGAAGCACTCATCTCTGAACATGTCTGTGGGAGTGTTTTCAAGGTGCAGTCACTGAGGGTACAAGTTCCATCTTAAAGGACCATAGCACCACCCCATGACCTGAGGTCCTGCACAGAATTTACAGAGTGCTATCACCTCCCCTATGTCCCAGTCAGTCATGGAGTGAGTATCTTCTTCTTCTACATGCTTTCATGTGCATGCTGTTCTGCTCAAAGACAGAATGAAGTAGTCATGAACTTGCAAATTTTTAAAACCAAATCCCTCTGTTGTCTCTTCCAGGTGCTGGGTCGCTGTGACTAGAAAAGTAACTAGTATAAGTTGGGTAAACTGTCACTATTCAAGTTCAGTTTAGGCCAAGAAATAAAACAAGATTAATAAGTTCAGACTAAAAGTCTGGAACTTTCTAAAACACAGGAAGGCAGAAATTACACTTTTATTCTTTGGGGATTAGACTTAGTCAAGGAGTAGGATGTAGCAGTTGATAGCTTGATAAATTATCCTGCCACAATGTAAATTACCAGGCAGAGTGCAGGGTAGAGCAGGAGCGCTTCATGATGCTCTTGCTGCCTTAGCTCTTCCTCACTGTGTGGCTCTGCACAGCATGGTAATCAGCTCCCTCCCAGGGTCTGGGATTAGGAGTGCAGGGAAGGGCTGTGGGGCTGCTGGAAGACCCTCAAATGGTCCTTGTTTTTCCTAATAAAACTCAAATGGCTTCTGTTAACCTCGGAAAATTATCAGCATAGATGGCTGCAGTTTTGAGAAGCAGTGGAAATTGTAGGTGAGAGGTTCAGGAGGCCCCTTGGGCACTCCACAATCCTCACCTTCTAGTTCCTCATTTCTAAATCCTGTCAGGTAGACTGTTTGCAGGAGGCTGAACATGTTACACCACACCTGATTCTAGGGAGATATATGTTGTCCGTCTTCTGGTCTCTGGGAGGCCTGTGATTTCTTCACCTCCAGGGGCTCAACCTATGTAAGCATGTTCACTCCTCACACAGCAGACGTTAGAAGAGTATGATTTTTTAAAACCCCTGTGGATCACAGTCCCTTACATTCAATGCCATTGTTCTTACCAAAGCACACCTCTTAACAGTGTAAGCTATACCTCTGGAAGTTGTAAGGCCATGGGGGATAGTTGGGGTGGGTAAAGGCACATGAGCATATTTTAAGAGAAATCCTTTCTCAATTGCATTCCCAAAGTATATTTCAGAGATGGGGCAGGATGAGAACTTCCCCCCTAAACTGTGTCACCCCTCATTTTAGACTCACCACTTACCCTTTGTGTTTTCAATTTGTTCTGTTTCTTTGAATGTATGGCTGCAGCTTCTTCTAGAACCTATGCTAGTTAGTTTTTAAAAGTGATCTCTTTATTTGATTCTCTTTATTTGTTTGTTTTCTTTTTTTTCTTTTTGCTTTCTTTAAGGGCTTTTTTCCCTCTATTTCTTCCAATTGTTTGAATTTTCCTGGCTTTTTTGAGTGATTTATCCATTTCCTCCGATTGTTTGTATTTTCCTGGATTTCTTTAAGGAGTTAATCCATTTCTTCTTTAAAGACTGCAATTAACTTCATAAAGTTGGTTTTAAGATTGTTTTCTTATTCTTCATACGTTCTGGAATATTCAGGACTTGCTGTAGTAGGATAGCTGAGGTCTCATGGTGCCACATTGTCCTTTCTCTTGCTGATTATTCATGCACTAGCATCTAGGTATTTGGGTTTCTGATACTGCCTCATGATGTCAAGGACTTAAGGAATAGATGTCATGATAGTTCTATAGTGGTAGGTTTCTGTGTGGTGGCACTGGGGCTTGCTTTGTTACATGGATTTGCAGAAAAACCAAAAATCTTGGAAGATGCAGTAATGATGCCACTGGCCACGCATGGATGCTATAGAAAGTCACAGTAACTGATTACTGAAAGCTCTTTTCTAAGTAACCTTCAAAGAGTGTATCTCAGTAAATTTACAAGATGAATTATCATGAAAGTTGAATGAATATTTAACTTTCATAAATGGTGACTGAGTATGAGTGTTAATTCCAATAAAAATTTTAATATGCTTTCGATCAAAACGCAAGGTTCTAGAACAAATTTATGATTTTATATTTTATCATTGCATTTAATCATTCCTCTTTAAAGAAATTACTGCTTATACTTACTGACTATATAGACAGCTGGTAATTTTTTCATAGACAACTATGGGGGACAGAGCCAGTGACAGAACTTATCTTGGCACTGCCAGTATCATACGGGAAAGCACTAACTGATAATTGGTGTCTGGGAGAACAGTTTACCCAGCATTGCTCTGGGCTCAGTGGACATAAGGAAGGTTTTGGCTCTATCTTCTCTGCTGGCTTTATCCTTGGACTTCAGGAGGTGGCTAGATAGCTTCTAGAGAGTTGTTAGATACAGTCTGCCAGGTTTATGAGCCCAGAAAATGTGAAACTTTCTCCCAACAGCCCCTGCAGGTGGCACCAATTCAGTCATGAAACAGCCATTTTATGGCAGGTTGAGTGGAATCAATCCTCTGCAGGCCAGACATGAATACAGATGCAGGAATTTATCTTCGCAAGCATATATGGACCAGGGTTGAAAAATTGGTTTAAGTTCCCAAGAGGGTGAGGAAGTTTTGGTTTATGAGATGTGAAGGAATAATAAGTGCAAAAGACAAACCAAAGAGACTTCAGGACAAGTTTGGTTTTTTCCCCCATGGGCTTCTAGCACTGCCTAAGTCCTAGCTGGGGCTAACAGCCACACCATCACCCACTCAGGATGCAAGATTTGCTATTTAATTTGGACAGGGTTCATTCAGAGACCTAGGGTGGCAGGGAGTAGGTGGTACTTGAGAACCTGGAAAGGGGAGGGAAAGGAGCATTGTAGAAGAAAACTATCTGTGAGCCCTCTAGCTCCCCAGAGAGGGATCCTTTGAGAAGATCACATCACATTTCCTGGCCTTTGTGCTCTCAGATTTTCGACCGCAATTAAAATGTTGCTATAGCAACAACCTACTCTTATCTTAAAGAACAGTTCTTTCTCCTGAATGACAGTCTGATATTGCACTCTGACTTCAGGCTCCTGTCCCATCCTGTTTCAAATGCTAATTCTACAGTGGCAATTGATTCAATGAGTAAATACATTTGCATGGAAGAACAAAACCAAATACAAACTCTCGTTCGATGCCATAAATATACAATTCCCCACACACGGTGCCAACTGTGCATGCTCAGAATGCTATAAGAGATCATAGGAACTGAACCTAGAGATTTTTTTCTGCTAGGATGTTTGTTCCCTCACAACAGATCTCATACTATGTTGTAACTTTTAATTGATTAAGGTTAATTAAATTTTTCAACTTATCCTCACATCGAAAGTGCAAGAAGAAACTGTATAAATTGAGGAACTTTGATCCCTCCTGTTCAGAATGATTTTCCCAGGGTCTTACCTTTCTATGAGACACATAAAACTGATACTGATACATGCAGTAAGAGCCACCTGCTAGGAGACTGTCATAGACTTTATAGCAATGTTAGCCAGTAGTCCACAAAGTCTTCAAAACTCACAGACAGCACTGAGTCCAAGGAAGACACAACCATTATTTCTGTCCATAGCTATAAAGATGGATATCGCTATCAATGTCATACATATGATATGCATACACACACTATATATATACACACATACATACATACACACACATATATATGTATATATATATATATATATATATTCTGCTCAATTGAGGTTCCACCTTATAGCCAGCTTGGATGAGTCAATGAACCTGAGTTTTAAGTCTCATAAGACATTTTAATTCTTGAGCAGCTGAGTCATAAGTGGCATGAACAAGGATAAAGGCTTCTACACTAGTGATATTGAGGATGAGGTTTGGGGCCCTGCAGAGTGGGTATAGCAAATTGGTGTATAAGCACCTCTGAGAACCTGATTCCCAGGAGGATGGGATGTGAGCATTTTTATAAGAGATGCAGAAAAGTGGAGGCAGCTACCACATAAACTCGTGTCGACACATTCATCGTTAATGAGAATCTATACTGGTTTGCATAACATTGATAAGGAACCTCAGCTACCCTGAGACACATGCTTTAGCCAGTGCTCACTCTACCCCAGTCATTATGGGGTAAATCTTACAGTGATTTATCTACTTAATTTAGTATTCTAATTTCTTACTTTTCCTTTCAGCCCTAAGTCTGTTAAGTGCTTTCAAGATAGTCCAATACTGTTTGCTAGCGTCTCCAGCTGCAACAACGTTAAGATAGAAACCTTTACAGGCATGGTGATACAACTGTAATTCCAGCCAATCTAGCCAAACTGGTAAGCTTCAGGTTTGGTGAGAGACCCTGTTTCACAAAACTGCAAGGTGCAAGAAATGGAGGAGATACCCAACACTGACCTCTTGCATCTACATGCACACGTACATATACCTGAACATACACAATCACATACATAAATACACACACACATGCACACATCACAACAGTAAAATAGAAATGCCAAACAAAATGGATTTCACAATGAGAAATTTAGCATAGCTAAAGAGACGTTTATGTTATGGTAAAAGATTAATTTCCCCATAATGGAACATGAACCACAAATATTTATTATCTTGACAGATTGAAAATATGTAAAGCAAAGGTGGAAGGTCTAAAAAGAAATTGGCTGTCTATAACTACAGTTGGAGATTTTCAACATTCCAGGCTAGCAAACGTTTATAAAAACAAACGTTTATAATAAATTAGCAAGGAAATGCACAGCTCAACAATACCTACAACTGGATTTGGTTTCCATGTACATAACATGCAAAAACAGAAAAGACATCACTACTGTCATTACAGACATTAAAATAATAAGGTCACAACATAAAAATGTTATAGCTACATGTTTAATAATGTATATAAAATATGATTACTACTTAAAAGATACAAATGATTATTGGTTAGTAAAGAAAAATGGGTAAGTTAGTTGTTTTTTCTTGAGGCAGGATTTTGCTGGACAGACCTAACTTCTTTGGGATTCCTTGTTTAAACCAGGCTGGCCTTGAACTCAAAAAGATCCACCTATCACTACCTCTACTAGGGGAGAATAGGGATTAAAGGAGTATACTTCTATCAAAGAAAATGAATCTAGGCTTAAATATGTGATGATTAGTTTTAATTGTGATCAAGGTATACTATAGAATACCATGAGAAAAGAGTCTCTGAGAATGTGAAGAATTCTCTCAATTACAGTAATTAATATGGGATAACCAACCCACTGTGAGTGGCACCATTCCCTGCTGATCCTGGACACAACAGGAGAAATATAACTGAATACTGGCACACATTAATCCATTGTTCTTTGCTTTCAATTTTGGATATAATATGAGCAGATCTTTCAGGCTCCTGCCATGGCGACAAGCCTACCATGATAGACTTCCACCTGAGACTGAGTCCAATGAACACTTTCTCCTTTATATTGCTTCTCCTAGAAATTTTACAAGAGTGAGAGAAAGAAATTAAGGCAAAACACATCCAAACAAAAGAACGAGACATAGGTCCTGAAGGCTTCATCAATGAATTCTACTAAACACACCAGGAACAAATAGGAAACTTTGTTTTAAGAATTTGAGAATACAACTAACACGACTTGTGTGAAATCCTGCCTGTGAAAGGACTTTCTGGATGATGAAATACTATGCAGAGATGTACATGAATATCGATTTTGTATTTTTTGTATATATAGGAGTTTGGTCTCCATGTGTGTCTCTGTACCACATGTGTGCCTTATGACTGGGGGATACAATAGAGACCCTTGGATCCCCTGAGTCTGGAACTGCGAATGGTTATAAGCTGTCATGTGAGTGCTGGTTATCCAACCAGTTCCTCCCAAGGAGCAACTAGTGCTCCCAATCTCTGGCCCACCTCTCTACACCCTTACTACCACTATCCTTTTACATTTGCAACTGAGATTCATGGGAATTCCACAGTCCAGTTGGAGAAATGTGCATTTCTCACAGGTTTTTTTTGAAAGAGGAAAATCCCTTGAAGGCTGCTTCCACAAATATTCTTCATTTTCCTGCTTTTATAGCTTTAGCATGAGGAGCCACAGTGGTACTTGACAGGATTCTTCTCCTGGAAAGCATTATGAATGTCTGCCATCTTTTCAGAACCTTCAGTTTAGCTTGGGCCCTGTAATTCCAGGAACCCAGTGTAGCCTGAGATTAAAATGGGTTGAGAAAACCCATAAGGAAGGTAAAATGGATAGAGTGTGGTAGAGTATAGAATATGAGGGAATCTCATACCACATCACCCTCCCAAGCATTCCACCCTCTGTTCTGGCCCTGGCGGCAGCTTTCTCTGGTCTCTTGCTGTGATATGTGAACACACATCTGTTTGTGGCACATCTCCTAACTCCCGCACAAACTCTAACACCATACAACATGAGAGGCACAGCAAGACTCCCGACACTGGCTTTATGCCTTCCTTTGGTCCCATGGAAGAGGTCGATCCCTTATGTTACCGTTGGCTTCCCAAAGGTCTCCAGTTCATACTTAACTGGCCAGTACCTACCAGTAGACACATTAGGAGAAGAATTTCTACATTGCTCTTGGGGTGAAGCTTCCTGTTTTCTTGTCTTTGACTCATGGCACCGGGGACCACTCTAACATGTTCACTGATCTTTCTCACCTTTATCGTTGCCTAATTTACTTAGGTCCTTAGAGTTTTCTCTGATATTGGGTCTTTTCAGCTGTCACCTGTTTCTTTCATCCCTCCTAGTGGCCGCTTGTTTATCTAGATGGTATTTGCTGTCATTTCTCCAAGGCTTTCCTTCATTCCCTCAACCCTGAGCTCTTCTCTGTCTCTGCAACCCTACTGTCTACTCCAATGACTGAACTTGATGCATACTTGGCTTTCCCCTATTCTCCAGAACAGACTCAAATGTTGCCCTCTCTTCTCCATCTTCCCTTGCATCTGGCTCCTGTGACCTCATCAAATCTCAGAATACCAACTATTCAGCAAGCCTGACATAGAACATAGCTTCACTTCACTGCTCATCCAGGCAGCCATAATCAGGAACGTGCTATCCCAACACCACCAAAATCTGTCTTTAACACATGACCCGATTCCAGTCATACTGACCACTGTCCCCAAGACAGCCTGTCTACTAAAAAGTATTGATTGACATCTTTGACCTCTGTACCATCAGCTGTTACTTGGTCATGCCTGTAAATTTTAGCCTTCCACATTGGGATAAATGCCTGCCAAAGAATTCTCTTTACCTTCATATACTTATGATTTAAGCAAGAGATCAGTACTCATCAAAGACCTATCTCTTCAGAGAGTCTGCATGTAGAGCCTTTATCCTCCTCTTCAGCTGTGACTCCCCTCTTCTGTGACAAATACAGTCAGAGGAATCAAAGAATGGTGACTGTGCATACATCTGAAGTTGGGCCACTCAGTTAGCTCATCCACTCAATGCTTCACATTACTTGGCGGTAAGCAGAATTTTCCTCTTTGAGTGACTTAGCCGATACTGTTCCAGGAAACTCAAGGGAAACCCAAACCAAAGGCCACTGAAAGTGCATTAAAGTCGCATGGATAAGGCTAAAGTAGCCGCGTCAGGATTAGGTAACTACTGCTGTTCTCATAGGTTACTTCCTATCAGAAACACATCATTTCCTCCTGAAAAGAAACATGTTTGATAACAACAGAGATATAATGATCTTAGAGGAATACCATCCACATATCCTTCCTTACTTAGATTACTAGCTTCTTTTAGAAACTATTTTCATTTCTTTTGGTGATGAGCAAAAAATTAAGGGTTGACCTTCAATATCCTTGATTTCAAAAAGGTGTTTCAGGGAAGAGAAGCACGATGGTGGCCTCCACCTACTTGCTTTCTTATTTCAGAAAATAGCATCATGGCTAAATGTTCAGGTTTTGGTAAAAACCCTAAGGACTGAAGATAGTTAAGGAGACTACAAAAATACTCAGGTCTCATGTGGAGTGATCCCCTACATAGCTGCCCCTTCTCTGATATATAGGGCAGACCTCTCCTCTCATTTAGGTCAAAGGTGCACAAAAGGATTCAAACTGAGGAAGAATACAACTTGTCAACTTGTTCACACATATACGCACACACTTATTAGACAGAATGAATATATATGTATATATATATATATGTATATATATATATACATACATATGATTTATTGGAATGGCTTACAGGCTGTGGTCTGACTATTCCAACAATGGCTGTCTACTGACAAAAAGTTCAAGAATCCAACAGATTTGGGTCACCAGGATGGATGACTCAGTTTTTTTAAAGTATTTATTTATTTATTATGTATACAATATTCTGTCTGCGTGTTTGCCTGAAGGCCAGAGAGGGTTGCTAGGAATTGAACTCAGGACCTTCAGAAGAGCAGGCAATGCTCTTAACCGCTGAGCCATCTCTCCAGCCCCACTCAGTTGGTTTTCACTATATGCTGGAATAGTGACCAGGTAGACGCTAATACCAGTGAACGAATGACCTTGCCAGCAGGAGTGAGCGCAAGTAGAAAGCAAAAGCTTCCTACATCTGTGTCCCTTGTACAGACTTCCACCAGAAGGTGTGGCCCAGATTTAAGGTGGGCCTTTCTATCTTTGCTCGGTTCAATATCACAGCAATTCCTACTTTTAAGTGATTTTGTTGTAGTTTTTATTGTTGTCATGAGATGTCTTGTTTTCCTGGCAGAAAGCATCTGTAACTGTCCCTTGATTCCTTCTAAGCTTAGCATGAACACATTTTCAAAACATTTTCAAAATCTCTGGGAGAATGACAGGGTAATAGGAGGGATATTACATAGCTCATATGCTTTGGATGCTGGACCATTTTGAGAATGAGGCCTCAACCCAACCCTAGTTATAGACTCCACAGTGACTGCTCTCCTAGCCTCTATTTGTGCTGAGACTATTATGCTAAATTGCATATGTAACCTCACAGAAAAACCTGGGCCAGGTCTGAGGGTCCAGAAGCAGCCCTGGTGTTTTGAATGTGAGAAGAAATGTCACCTGCTGAGCACGTGGGTCATGTACTAACCGGTGACTCTCCTATTGGAGTCATTAATAATTTTGTATTCCCATGGGAGTGGTCATGTCTTCAAAACATCACCATAAGAGACCTGCTTACTCTTTTAGAACTGTGATAATAAGAATAGTGGGCAAAAGGTTGAAAATTATCAAAGTAATACCACAATGAAATGTTACTGCTTAAAAATAATGCATACTAATTAAAAAAAAAGAATAGCATTCAGAGTTAGGCTCAGGTGATGCCAGACTCTTGGAATCTTATTTAAGGGCAAAAGTCTCAAGCTTCAAACTAGCTCAAATACTATGTTAAAAGTGATGGGAGATTTCCCTCTGCAAGCTGTGATTACCATAGATAAATAAAGGAACTGTTTTGGGCCTATAGCAGAACTACAGGGGAACAGAGCTAGGTGGGGAAAACAAAGATGAATGCTTGAAGAAAGGAGGTGGAGTCACGAGAAGTCATGGAGCCAGTGCAGGAGACAGACGTGCTGAAATTTTGCTGGTAGGCCACGATCTCGTAGTGATGCACAGATTAATGGAAATTGGTTAAATTAAGATGTAAGAGTTAGCCAATAAGAAAATAGAGCTAATGTGCCAAGCAGTGACTTAAATAATATGGTTTCTGTGTGATTATTTCAGGACTGAGCTGCTGCACAATCAGGGAACCAACAAGCAGCCTCCCTTCAACATCAAACAAAGCAGTAGTACAGATTAGAAAGAAATACACTGCACAGGAGCCACACGAGTGAAGGTTCTCAAGGACCCTGTGATATTGCCTGGGTTTTCATTGATGGGATACACCTGTCCATATCAGGCTTATGGGCGGCATCATCACTCTTAATGATGTAGTCTCCGCCTACATGTGTGATGAGTTCAGTAGCAACTTTACTTAAGCCCAGCCTGGGAAGTGTGAAAACTCAGACTGGATTGTTGAATTAGTTCAGTTGTGTTGCAAAAGGGAATATTTGAAGACTATTTCCTCAGTCCTGGCAGATTTCTGAGCCTTGAGGACATACCCATCATGATTCCAGTTGTTCTTGCTACCTCTTTGTGAGCAGCAAAGATTTCAGAATGACTGAGGAGAGTGTTCTCCATCACTGAACTCATTTTCTGGAAGCTGACTTTATGCAAAACCTGCTGCACCTGGAAACCTACGAGTGCAAGGTATTTAGAACCTTTCCCTAGAAGCTGTAGCTGATGGCACACATTTACCTGACAGACTTGTCATGCACAAAAGGATGCCTTTCGTCTGCATTCTCATCAATTCCCAGTGCCCCTCATCGAAGCAGAGGACACTCATTGGCCATCGCAACCTTGTCTTCCTCTTCCCCCAATGAATCTTCATAGTTTGCTTATCTTTTTTAAAAATAATTTTCTCAAGTCTGTCTCCACTCATGGCCTCATCGTCCTCCACCGAAGCTGCAGTACCTCCTACCGAATCCTCATCCACCCAGGTGTGCCCTTTTATATCCTCCATCCTCATTACTGCCAGAGAATCTACCTTAAACAAGATGACAAGAACTTCATGCTTGAACTCTATCTCTGACTTTCCTGAATACCAAGTAAAGTTTGTGCTTCTAATTGTGGTTCCTACTTACCTATTGCATTAAGTTTCACCAGTTCCTGGTATTCTAAAAGAATAAACTTTCTGAGGGTAAGGAATCAGATAAGGCTTAGCTGGTTCTCTGGCTCGTGGTCTCTCAAAAGGAAAAAGGCAAGATGGCAACAGTGACTAAAATTTGACTGAGATACATAATTTCACCTGCATCTTTAAAAACTATTTGCACATCATATAGGATTCTAAGTAGTCATGTGTTATATTTTCATTTTAATATGAAGTACTTTGATTTAAAAAAGGACTCATGAGTTTTTAGCAATTTCAAATTTAATAAGGTAAAATCTATTTTAATATACCTGACTTGGCAAATTTTATGGCACTCTGCTTACTAGGCTGTATGACTCTATTGCTGACAGGCTCCTTACTGCTGCCCAGCATTACAACAAATTGTAGTACCACATTTTTTTTTTGCCCTGGATATATGAAAATTAAAAATATAGCTTCAAGTGAATGAATATCACTTTCACATAATTGTAAAGCTATAAAGGAAAATCTCAAGTAGATCCACTGTTTCTGGAATCTAATGCTCATCCACTTTAATGCCCATCCAGTATCATCTTAGTTGCATGTCTCTGTGTCTCTGGCACAAAATCTGCTGCCATTCACAGCTCCAGTGGGTCAGCTGAGCGCTCTCTCTCTCTCTCCCTCTCTCCCTCTCTCTCTCTCTCTCTCTCTCTCTCTCT
>LOJH01016891.1:6674-19676 GCA_001685095.1 Ellobius talpinus
GTGTGTGTGTGTGTGTGTGTGTGTGTGTGTGTGTGTGTGTGGTGTGTGTGTATGGTTTTTCGAAACAGGATTTCTCTGTAGCTTTGGAATCTGTCCTGGAACTAGCTCTTGTGGACTAGGCTGACTTCGAACTCAAAGAGATCCACCTGCCTCTGCCTCCCGAGTGCTGGATTAAAGGTGTGCGCCACCACAGCCTGTCACTATTTTTGCTTTTTTTTTTTTTAAAAAAAAGGTTTATTTTAATTATGCCCATGGGGGCAGGGCAGCACAAATGAGTGTGGATGCTCACAGGGCAGAGGAACCACATCCCCCTGGAACTCGAATGGCAGGTAAATGGTTGTGAACCTCCTGAGAAGTCTAATGTTGGTGCTGGGAACTGAACTTGGGTTCCCTCGGAAAGTAGTATGTGCTCTTAACTCCCGAGCCTTCTCTCCAGCCCAAGCAGGAAACAGAAGCCCAAAGGAGATACACAAAATAAAGGCACAGATGCCAAGATTTATTCTGCTTTGAGGAGTCTGTAGGACCACGCAAAGAGCTGGCCCTCTTCTGAAAAAGCACTCTCTGAGTTCTTTTCACACTTCCTGTCGAGATGTCCCTACCCATCTCAGTCCTGTCTCCTGGGAGACAGTGTGCAGGAATGAAACGGAGCAAACTAGACCTTGCCCCCACCTCCACCAAGAGCCAGGGTTCTTCCGTTCTTTGGGGAGTGCACCATGGATCTACCATATGGACTTCTGAGAACTACTGGGAAGAGGTGGGAAAATTAGAAGGGAAAAGTCCCAAGACCGATGACCACATCTGATACAAACTTAAAGATAACCTGGACAGAACACTGGAGTGGAAATAGGAGGTTTAATGTAGAAAGCATGGTGGTACACACTTAGAGAAACAGGAGGATTGGGAGTTCAAATCCAGCCTGGACTACTGTCTCAGAACCAACAGTGTCTGTGGACATAATTCACTGATAAAGTGCTTTCTGGGATGTGTAAAACCCTGGGTTCTGTCCCCAGCATGGGGCTCAGTGTAGGCATAAATACAGCATGCATCCCAAGAAAGTTAATTGTTCTATTGGGCCAGTGATGATGTTCTCATAAAAGATTGGTAAGGGATGAAGACTGTAAAGGTGATCCAGGGAATACGTGATCTAATATGTTAGTTAGTGAAGAAAAGCTGTCAATCTGGCGTAAGATCATGGTGGAGGTTAAGATTGGCAAGGACACAAAGAAAAGGTTTGGCCCAGGAGAAGGGAGTGGGTAGGACCAAGCAGAGGAGCCCTGTAGAAGGGAGAAAATTAATGTCTGGGAAGGAGTAAGCTGTCTAGCCGGGAGAGATTTGCATGGGAGAATATCATTTAATGGGCATGCGTACATGGACTCTGGGCCAGGATTAATTCTCCAACTGTTGAGTGTGCATAAGAACCAGGGAACCCTAAGCTGCTGGGTTGTGGCTCCTGCTAGGGCACCAGTGGAATCCAGGCACCTGCACTGAGTCCAGATGTCATCAGGGTGAAGGGAAGACCTTGTTCTGGAAGCTTAGGTCTCCCCCAGCTGCCCTGTACTTTCAAGCCATGCCCGACACAGATGCTCTTGCTGATCATCACCGTAACCTATGAAATAAATAGGGCAGGTGAGGAAACGAAGCCCAGACAACTGAAGGGAACTGCCCCAGGGCACGCAGCACCCAGATGGCAGGGTTGGGACATGAACCCAGGTCTCTTACCTTCAGCCCCAGGCTCTTTCCACTAAAGCACCTTGTTTGAAGCTGTAGTGTTTGCCTCATGAAAACACAGCCAGACTTGGACTGAGCAGCTGTTGACAGGCAGGAAAAACAGGTATTATGGCCTTGGCCTACCTGCTTCTCTCATGTCTGTTCTCTTGCTAGGGCAGTCCCTGGGTAAGATGGAGATGGCCCACAATAAGAATTCTCCTCTGCCAACCCCTTTAGATGGAAGACAGACATAAAGAATAAACATGGTCTCAGGAACCCCAAAGGGAGGAGGACTTCGGCTTGGCTTGGGAAGATCTGGGGGAGGATACTGTTGGCAAGCAAGGCCTATAGTGTCTACTTTCTCTCTGACTCTTCTAAACCCTGTGTCTCTGATCACAGAGGTTAGATCACAATATTGTGCTCAGGTCACAGCATATCTGGAACCTATCGGTTGTAACTCCAAATGCCTAGGTTGGGTCAAATTTGCATGCTTGGTTAAGTCAAAGGGCCAAGCCTCTGTAGCATAGCTGTAACTCACAGACCTGGACTGCTTATGGGGGTGTGTGCTAGATAGATGCCTCAGAAAGTGGTCCCACCAACCTGAAAGTGAAGGATGCCCCCAGCCCCCGTGTCTGCCTAAATGCAGGTGTTGGACATCAATCAGGCAGATGCAGGGACTCTGCCTCTGGACTCGTCAGTGAAAGTGCGCGAGGCCCTGACCTGTGAGCTGAGCAGGACTGAGTTTGCAGAGTCTCTGGGCCTCAAGCCCCAGGACATGTTTGTGGAGTCCATGTTTTCTCTGGCTGACAAGGACGGCAATGGCTACCTCTCCTTCCGGGAGTTCCTGGACATCCTGGTAGTCTTCATGAAAGGTGAGGAAGGAGAAAATAATGTTCAAACGGGGCGGGACAGTGGCGCTGCAGTGTGGCTGAACTATAGGAAACAGAGAGCCCCGAGTCCACGGCAGATGCCTGGGAGTCTAGTAAGGGGTTCTGGAGGTTGGGTTGGGCTCTCCTCACAGAACCCTTCTTTCAGGCTCCCCTGAGGAGAAGTCTCGCCTTATGTTCCGAATGTATGACTTTGATGGGAATGGCCTCATTTCCAAGGATGAGTTCATTAGGATGCTAAGGTTGGTCCTCTCAAACAGCAAGGAGAGTTAAGTCAGGACAGGGACTTCCAGGAAGAGGAGGGTCCATCAAAGGAATAGTTATAAAGGAGAAGCAGGGGGCCTCCTCCTTATCTTTTTAACCAGAGCCTTCTGGAACTACTAGGGAACTTGGGATTCAGCAAGCTGGGTCCCTGATTTAGCCTCCTATCTCCCCGAAGACCTGGTAGGATGGTCAGCGAGCCTTTGTACCTGGGCTTGGTGCGCCCACCCCCAACCCTAGGTCCTTCATAGAGATCTCCAACAACTGCCTGTCCAAGGCCCAGCTGACTGAGGTGGTGGAGTCCATGTTCCGGGAGTCGGGCTTCCAGGACAAGGAGGAGTTGACCTGGGAGGACTTCCACTTCATGCTGCGGGACCACGACAGCGATCTCCGATTCACACAGCTTTGTGTCAAAGGTGGGGCTGCCTGGCTGGCAGGCTGGCTGACATATGTTTCAGGAGGCATAAGGCCTACATACCTTTAGGAACCCACAGAAATACTTTATATAAGAACCAGAAGAAAAATCAGTGTAATAATGAATGCATAATATAACCAGCCTGGATGATGCTCATGTGATTATCAAATAACATTGCTAATTTATTTTTATTTGTATGGAGAAAAGGGCCCAGGAAGACAGAGGTGCCTTGGGCCCATGAATGTAGCCTGGCTGCTGCAGTGGGGTGAGAGGTGGGTGGGAGACTTTTTTTTTTGTTTGAGATAAGAGTCTTGTTCTGTGTGTGACTGGGTGGCCTGGAACTTGCTATGCACACCAGACTGGCTTTGAACTTCTGGTAGTCCTTCTGCCTCTACCTCCTAAGTACTGGGAAAACTCATGTATGCTACTACACTCAATTTTCAGTAAGAGATGTTGACTGGAGCCCTGCTTCTGCTGGATCCTTGCCAAAGCCACCCCACCCCTGCACCTCTAAGCTTAGTGCCCAGAGCAAAGAGGAAACAGTGTCTCTTTGTTACAGCTCTACTGAGGCCGGGTACATTCTCAGTGACTAGGTTGTATGGTTCCGGACATAGGGTGGGGTGTATTTGGGGTTTTATCCCCTAACTCCTGCCCTATCTCCTGGCTAAGTGCTCAGTAAACATTTGCTGAGTACGTCAAGGTCCAAGGACATTGTCTGCTCCCTACCTCCTGCCCTACCTGCGTCTGACTCAAGTGGGTGGGGATCAGGGTCAGAGTGAGGGATGGGACAGATTGCAAGCAGGGGGTCTGTGCGTGGCCTGCTCTGAGCTGTCACAAAGTCTTTGTAGCTTGAAATTCTCCTTGGAACATGTTGAGACCAAACCCAGTCCTTCCCGGGATTCTGAGAACAGTGGGGGCTAGCAGCGTTGCTGAGAGATGGAAGCGAGTTGGGCAAGATGCGGATCAACTTCTGCACAAGGCCTCATCGGGCCTGAGGGCAAGAGGAGCTGGTGAAAAGGAAAGCTGAAAAGGTAGCTTCTTCTTTTCCTAGGAAGCCAAGCAATGGGTACTTGGGCCTGAGGGCAGAGGTGAGCAAGGCTACACAGTCCTGGGGATACTGTGTGACTGGGCAGGGGACCGAGTGAACAATGTGTGGCGTCTTGTTTCCCTTTCAGTCATCGCTGCATGTTGCTCTTTCCTTCTGAGCTTATTTGAAAAGGTTTGGCACGACAGAAAAGGGCACATGGGCTTTACAAACAGTCCTTCTCTTTCACCAAGACTAGGTCTTTCTAGATTACTACTTCGCCACATTTGCTGTTTGCCGAATGACTGGAGAGTCCAGATATCAGCACTTGGTGTTAGACACTTGAATTTGGGGCTGGAGAGATAGCTCAGTGATGAAGAGCACCTGCTGCTCTTGTAGAGGACCACGTTCAGTTCCCAGTACCCACATGGCAGCTCACAACCACTTGGAACCAAGTTGCAGGGGATTGGGTGTCCTCTTCTGGCCTCCTTGGGCATCAGGAATACATGTGATGCACAGTGATCTATGGATAAAAACACTCATAAATTTCAAATAACTCTTTAAACACTTGAGTTTCATGGGGATAAGTTCACCATGAGCCAAGACATCTTCGGGGTTGGTTTGGAGTTTAGAAGCACCCTGGAGGCTCCAGGTCTCCTGTAAGAACTTGGATTTGCCAGGCAGTGTACGCCTTTAATCCCAGTACTCAAGAGGCAGAGGCAGGAGAATCTCTGTGAGTTCTAGGCCAGCCTGGCCTACAAAGAGAGCTCCAGGACAGCCAGGGCTGTTACACAGAGAAAGAACTCGGATTTTCAGCTCAGCCTTGCTTTCTTCTCAGTGTGCAGCCCTGACAGGAACAATGAGATAAAGTTTCTGGTATTGTATTATGAACATTTTCCAGCCCAGAAAGACCTTTGAGTGACTTCCCTTAGAGCTACACTGATCAATAGATAGGTGAGTCCGGTTCTCACTGGACTGGGCCAAGAACTGAAGATGGGGTCCCCAGAGGCAGGTTCTCCTCTGGATGGAGACTTTCTACAGGTTTGAACTTAGGAAAGAGGGGGACCCTGTGCCTTGAGCTAGGCTCACCTGGACTCTGGGCTCTGAGCTGTCCCTCACCAAGCTCTGCATCGCAGGGGTGGAAGTACCTGAAGTCATCAAGAACCTCTGCCGTCGAGCCTCCTACATCAGCCAGGAGAAGATCTGGTAAGCTGCCATCTGGGTATATGGGGTAGCTGTCATTTTGTCCCTAGGATGGCTGAGGTTGGGCACTGCCCCCGTCCCATGTAGCACCTTCATGCAAACAGAAAAAGGGCACACTTCCTCCAGGCGGGTTCATCCTGCATTGGGATGAGGAGAGAGCCTGCTGGGTTAGGCAGAGCTCACTCACTGCCGAGGCCAAGTGTCCTCAGAGAGGACACAGTTGTATGTGGAGACCTCCACTGGAACTCACTCCCTGTCCACCTTGTTGGGGACTCCTGCTGTCCTGTGTGGAGGGTTTTCATCTTTCCTCAACAAAGTTGGTTTGGAGGCAGAGCAGGGCAGCAGGAGGTCGGTTGGCAGACACCTTTCACTTTTCCTTCCTAGTCCTTCGCCTAGAATGAATGCCCACTGTGCCCGCAACAACATCAAGACTGAGGCATCACCACAGAGACTACAGTGCCCCATGGACACAGACCCTCCTCAAGAGATTCGACGGAGATTTGGCAAGAAGTATGGCTTGAAGTATGGCAAGAAGTATGGCTGCTTTGCCCCTAAAGTCCATGCCCCTTCAACCACCCATTACATGGTGCTGAGTACTCTGCTCTATAGGCAGATAAGTACTCTCTTCCCCAGAATGCTTTGAATTGGGTGCAACCATCACTACAGTTCCCTACTGATGAATGTTAGAGTGGTAGGAAGGGCAAGGAACTTCAGGACTCAGGGACATTTTCTCACCTCTGTTTGGGAAGTCAGGAGGGCCTTCACAGAGAACCTGCCCTAGGTAGGTTTTTGTTGCTGAGATAAAACCATGACCAAAAGCAACTTGGGGAGAAAAGGGCTTATTTGGCTTACAAGTTAAAATCTATCATAGAGAGAGGCCACGGCAGAAACTCAAGGCAGGAGCGTGTAGCAAAAACCAGAGGAACTCTGGCTTCTGGCTTGCTTCCTCTAGCTGTTCAGCTACCTTTCTTATATAGCCAAGGCTCACCTGCTCAGGGATGGGACTATCCCCAGTGGACAGGGCCTACCTACATCAGTTAACAAAAAAATGCCCCAAACATGCCAATATGATGAAGGTAATGAGGTTCCTTCTTCCCAGGGATGCCAAGTTAACCACTAAAGCTAACTGTGACAGGCCCCTTGAGCCTTCTAAAGGTTAACTGTGGGTGCCTGGTAGGAGCCACAGACAGGGAGGGGAAGGGGCTGCCTGTGTGAATGGACCCTGGTGTAGAGGCAGTGTATGCCCCAGAGATGAAATAATCACTTGGAGATCCACCCTCACTTAGACTTAGTAGGTGTAGCCTACTAAGGGTCTGAACCTGTCCTTCCAGGATGCTCTACAGAGACACCCGTTGGGGTAGCAGGTTTCCACTGGTATTGAGTCTCACAGGCCAAAAGCTAAGGCTTCTTGTCTCCCAGGGTAACTTCGTTCCAGCCCTTGCTGTTCACGGAGGCACACCGAGAGAAGTTTCAACACAGCCGCCGCCACCAAACGCTGCAGCAGTTCAAGCGCTTCGTTGAGAACTATCGGCGCCACATAGGCTGTGTGGCAGTGTTCTATGCCATCACTGGGGCGCTCTTTCTGGAGAGGGCATACTGTGAGTGACATCATATGCCGCAGGTCAGGGGTGGGGTGGTGGTGGTGATGGGCTGTGGCAAGTGACGATAGCGTCACCCCCAACTGCACTCTTGTCCCTTCACAGACTATGCTTTTGCGGCACACCACAGCGGCATCACCGATACCACCCGTGTGGGCATCATCCTGTCCCGGGGCACAGCGGCCAGCATCTCCTTCATGTTTTCCTACATCCTCCTCACCATGTGTCGCAACCTCATCACCTTCTTGCGGGAGACCTTCCTCAACCGCTACATTCCCTTCGATGCCGCTGTGGACTTCCATCGCCTCATCGCCTCCACAGCCATCATCCTCACAGGCAGGGGCTGCTGCTCTAGGGTTCTTCTGTGCCTGCTGCCCTTGCTAGCTTCCCCTCCTCTGGGGCTCCTCCCTGTCCCCACTGGCACTTAACTTTAATGTGGCTCTTGGGTGGCCATTTCCATAAGGATGGAGTTAGGTGGGCTGTGGGATGAAATTAAGTTCAGGAGCCCACCCTGCCCTGCATGGCTTTTCCTATACTTTCAACCCCTCAACTTTAATTGACAGTTTACCAAGACTCCAGCACAAAGGGTAGAAATGATTGCTTTCCTAGTTCTTATGCTTTAAAACAGATCCGTGAAAGAAACCAAAGGAATGAGCTTCTAATGGCATAATTTCAGAGTCGTGTGGTTGTGTTCGTGGGTGGAATGGGGGAGGACCAGGAGGTTGACTACAAGTCAGCAGCCCAGACCCCGAGGGTGCTGTTTCATTCCTCCATGTCTGTATGGTGCTCAGATGTGTTGAGCATCCTCGCTTGGCTGTCCCTGGGCTCATCACCCTCTCTGGTCTTCCCTAGTCTTACACAGTGCTGGCCATGCGGTGAATGTGTACCTATTTTCCGTCAGCCCGCTCAGTGTCCTCTCCTGCCTCTTCCCTGGCCTCTTCCATGATGATGGGTAAGTGTGTGTGAGGAATGAATTTCCTGAAGGTAGAGGATCAATCTTGTCAGCCCAGAGAACTGTGTCACCTTCTGGGATGGGCTAACATTGACTAACATGAAGGGTAGTTGTGCTGCTCCTCTGGGAACTCTTGGAGAGGGCCTGGAGAACTCATCTTGCGACTCCCTGCTGTGCCTTCCACACAGGTCAGAGTTCCCTCAGAAGTATTACTGGTGGTTCTTCCAGACTGTGCCAGGTGAGAACTCTTCCCCTCTCTGAATGTCTAGGCTTGACTCCAAATTCCAGGCTAAGGGTTCTGTCTGTCACTGAATAGCCAAACTCACTCAATTCTTATGATGAGTCAGGCTCTGCCCTCTGGCCCAGAGGACACTTCTGTGCAGTAAGAAACTTTGGTGACTGCATCACAGCTCCCCTCAACCTTGGGCTAGTTCCCCTCTAGGAGGGGCTTACTGGACCTTATTCTGGACTGGTTCTCAGAGGGTTGGGAGTAGGCCCTCTTCATAATACTTATACTTACCATGACCTTTGTTTGGAGGAATGTTGTGCCCCAGCTCCATGGGAGAAGGACCAGGTTGGTTTTTTTTAATCAATTCAGGCAGAAGCCCCCACCCACACCACACCATAAGAAGCCTTGACAAAGGTTGGGGAATATTCCTAGCTTACTGCAATCACCCAACTCAGAGCTAATAGCTGTGAATCTATTAAGAGTGATCCTAAGCCTATTTATAATTTCAGTCTGTTCCCTCCTTGGGGTAATGCGTTTTTCATTTTCACTCCTTCTGTGAAATACAGCAGGTTTTTTGAAATCCTACTGCTTTGAACTTCAGAGGGTGCTTGCTGACTTCGGCACCCTGGGATTTGGTGGATAAGGCTGTATTTATGCGCTTCTCTGCTCAGGGCTTTTACAGGCTGTGGTTCAATCCCTCCTTAACCTTTGCGTTCCCACACATCAGGGCTCTAATCTTCCTAATTACTGTCTTTCTCCTCCTTGATCACTGAGGTTATTCTGTGTTTCCACACCCCATCCTGGTTTCAGCATGACCCTCTCTGTACCCCTGGCATGGGATCCTCCAGGAAATTTGGGGCTTTCTACCAACTCCAGGTAGATGCTATTTAGTATGGTCCCAGGCACAAATTGGTCCAGAGTTCATGTCTTGTCCTATAATAACCAAGTAGAGCTGGTGCAGTTTTGACTCCATGGTGATGGAGCCTGATATTTCCAGTGTCTCATCTAGAGATTTCTGTGCATTCATTCATTCATTCATTCATTCATTCAGCCACGTTTATGTGAAGCCTGCAATATGCCAGGCCCTGCAACGGCCAGGCAGATCAGTGATAAGACAGCCTAGCATTGTTCTTTAGTCTCCTCCCCTTTTCTCTTCCCAGGTCTCACTGGAGTCCTGCTGCTTCTGGCCCTGGCCATCATGTACGTCTTTGCCTCCCACCACTTCCGCCGACGCAGTTTCCGGGGCTTCTGGCTGACCCACCACCTCTACATTTTTCTCTATGTCCTGGTGAGAGTTTTTGGCTGTGAGCCAGGCCAGTGGGGTGCAGACAAGACATTCCTAGGGAGGCATTGAGGGCTCGATGTTGACTTTCCACCCCCCTAGTTATTTCATGTATTCATTTCTCCATATCCCTCTATAAAGATGGAAATTATAGTGTGGGGCTCTCCAGTAGGCTGAACCTATTACGCGCCTCTCAGAAGATCCCTCCCTGCTGTGGGTTTTTTTGGTAGCAGCCCTGCCAAGTCCACCCACATTCCTCACAGACTTCCCCACACCATTTCTCTCCAGTCTTTCTCTGCCTTTGCTTGGCTGGTTTTTTCGTTCCTAGGTGGACTGCTTGCACCTTAAAGAAGAATTATTCTTTTAGAGAAATTTCAGTGGGTTCTACTTTTGTTCTGATCTCATCTGAGAACACATTGGCCATATCACCAAACACCTATGAAGTTAATAGGGTTGTTCAAAACACCGGCCAGACTGTTGATAAAATGGACTTTGAGACTCCACCATGTTAGGTTTTGGTGGGGCAAGTGGTCCAAGAGGACACTGAGATGGATCACTGGAGAAAAGGAGTTTATTAGGAGTTGTTGACACCATGGACAGACAACAGAGATGTAGTAGCATGGTCTAGGCTCCAAGGAGAGTTCAGAACACAGCACCAGAGACAGACAGAATGGCTGGGTCTCTGAAGACTGTCAGGGCCTAGGTGGCAGAGGAAGGGATCTCTTATGCCTTTTGAGGATAGGGGAGGTTCACAGCAAGACCCTGCAGCCAGGAGGTGGCAGGGAGGGGAGTGGAGAATAGGATATGGCACCCTTTGATGTAGACTCACACAAGATGCCATGACACTGGCCATGACTCAGGACTCAGACAACACCTGTTAGTGCCTGAGAGCAGACCCAAGCAAAGGCTTGATTCCGACATTACCGTTCTTACACGCCTATCCTATTTCCTTCTTGAGCTGGGATCCATGGTTTCTTTCCTCCCCTCTCTTCTCCTGATCCTGTCATCCTCCACTGTGTTGTCAACAGCTGATTGACCTGACTTCCTGAGCTGACTCTGACCTGGGTCCCTGTGCTTACTCACCTGCCTCAGGTACACAGTATGCCCCAAAGGGCACCCTAAGGTGACTGAGCAGTTAAACCAAGTCCCGAGGCCCTTACTTACTTTTCCCACCAGTTGATTGATCGCTTGGCTGCTAGCATTCAGAGAGCCCAAAGCCCCCATGACTAGCATTTTTATCTCCTAGCAGAACAGTAAACAGGGGTCTCTTTTGTTCTGTGATGAAGAATGTACCATTGTCTGGGGGTGTGGCTGGATCCTGGTACCCCACTTCCCTCCTCCCAGATGCAGCTCTATCCTCACTGTTAGCTGGGAAGATTATTGCTGTGGCTTAGCACTTTCTGATTTTGAAATAACTATCTGCCTTGGCTTAGGATAGTTTCTAGAACTGCTGATGTTTCCTTCCAAATAATCTCTCCCTCCTTTGAGAGCTCTGGTTAACTAATTTCCTCCTTCCCTCCCTCCCTACCCAATGACAGGTGGAGTCCCAGTAGAGTGGTTAGCTTGATTCCCTAAGTTCAAGACCGCTTTCTGATTCATTGCTGGATTGTAGACATCGCTGGCTTGCTGGGCAGCCCTAGCCTGGCAGATTGAGAGCACTTCACCTGGTTAGCAACTTCCTCCCACTTATCCCTGAGAAAGAATGTCCATGCTGACAACAGCCTAGACTGAACTTCTCCACCACTTGTGGCGAAAGGTTAAAAAATGTGGAACCCTTGACTGGAGAAGGAATTCCTGAACAAGAGACCTGAATTCAATGAAATGGCAACCAAGGGCCTCTTTTTCCTAGCTCTGTAGGAAGTCCAACAGGCAGCAACAGAGGTGGCGATTCCTGCCCTTAGGAAGTTAGATTTGCTGCAGAGACCAGTGCCACACTCACAGCAAACAGAAGGGATTGCTGGGCAGTGTGTCCCAACAGTAAGCCACAGGAAGTCATGGAGGAGAGTTTCACTTACACTGACCTGGCTAGGGGCGACTTTGAGGGAAAATGGGACTTCAGCCACAGCTTTAGAAAAGATTTACTAAACATCGACAAGGCCGAGTGGACGCTTAAGAGCAATTCAGGTAGCAGGACCTAGGTAGAAGGGCATGCACATAGATGCAAGGGCAAGAGGAGTGACAGGACATGCGGGGGACAGAGGAGACACGCCTGGGTAGGGGCAGGACTTGCTGGTGACATGTGGGGGTGGCTGATGAGGCAGAATGGTTATGGCTTATCAGAGAGGCCATGCTACATGGCGGAGCACAGAAAGAAAAGAACAGTGGGTGAGGAAAGCAGGCTTGGACCACACCCATGATTAGGGCAGCAGATGGAATGGGGCCAGCGCAGGAGCTGGAAAATGAGTGGCCGGGGAGGCTGAGGCAGAACCAGCAGAACACTGTTGCTGAGGTAACAGTGAACCAGGGAGGTGGGGAGGGAGGGGGTCTCTAGAATCACAGGCTGTAGAGAGGGAGCTGGCATGGCTTACAGAAGACCATGTAGTAGGGCCTGGTAGCAGGTGCCTGTAGCCCCAGCTCCTTCGGAGACTGAAGTAGGAGGATTACAAGTTCAGAGCCTACCTGGTCCACAGAGTGAATTTAAGGCTAGACTGATCAAATCCCTAAGACTACCTCAAAGTAAAAAGAAAAAGCTGGCTGTAGGTCTGTTGTAAAAACACTTATCTAGCACGTGTGAGTCTCTAGGTTTAATCCCAGAGAATAAAAAAAAAGTGAGGGTAAGAGAGTCCTGGGGCAGGGTTATAAGCTGCCAAGGTATCTCATGGAAAAGACTAGTTAGATGTTCTTAGCTACCAACAGGTGGAATAAACAGGGCAACCCCTTCCCCGACAATTACCGAGTGCCAAATGTGTACCCAGCAGGCATCACACAGATCCAAGACAATGCTAGCACAGTCTCCACCTCCTCAGACCACTCAGAAAATAATACACATGTGGATGAACAAAGGCTGACCATGGATGAGGGAAGATTAAGAAAGAGATATGCTCTGACACAGGCAGTGGAGGTGTCATTTCTGCTGAGACGTGGAAAGGGGGTTGGAGTAACCATGGGAAGATCTAGGGACAAGAAAGCCCAGGCTTGCCCTACCCCTGTAAGTGCAAAGATTCTGAACCCAAAAGGACCAGGGAGAAAGAACCAGCTAGTAGGAGTCTAGAGGCCAGAGTGCTGCAAGGCTGGAGGGTTCAATGGGAAGTTCACTAAAGCTTTTTAGACAGAGAACATAAGAAAAAAAAACATGTTGGCCAGGTGTGTTGATGCAGACTTGTAAATTCTGTACTCAGAAGGCTGAGGCAGGAAGCTTGTCACAAATTCAAGGCCAGCCTGGTACATCTGAGATCTGAGATTCTCTCTCTCTCTCTCTCTCTCTCTCTCTCTCTCTCTCTCTCT
>LOJH01016892.1:0-16313 GCA_001685095.1 Ellobius talpinus
TCTCATGACTTGGCCAAGTTATTTATTATACAAGACTTAAGCTAGTTAAAATAAGATATTTGTACTTATTGTATATAATTTCGTAGTAGGTTTGGAACTCTCTTACTTAAACAAAAGGGCGAGGTGTTGCGGGAGCTCCTCCCACTCTTTCAGCTAATAGCCGCTGAGATACCAGCCCATTGGGGTGTGGTCACTCTGTCTTTAAAAAAGCAGCCACTGCCCTCCGCTCTCTCTCTTGCTTCTGGCTCCACTTCTGGCTACTAGGCTCCTTTCCTGATCGCACAGAGGGCTGTTGTCTGGGATGGTGATCTGTAAGTTTTCCCCTTTAAATAAGTAACCATTCTATTAATCATAATTCCAAACTGGTATGGGATTGTTTGTGACTTAGCCTTCAACAATTCTTAAAAGAAATTTTTCCATGTGACCTGTCCATTTTATGCAAATCAGCTTAATTAAAACCAATCAAAATAGCCATCATTCCACTGGGCAATGGATGTCTTCAAGTGAGTCTGATATTGTCAAAACAAAATAAAAACCATGAGGGTCTTGACAATCTCTTCCTGTTGGGGAGCATATACAATGTTGGTTAAGTTTTATTATCAATTTGACTCAAGCCATTTTGAAAGAGGGAGCTCAGTTGAAAAACATCTCCATCAAATTGGCCTGTGATTCATTTTCTTGATTGATGATACAGGTAGGTTCAGCTGTAACTAACTGGGTTAGTGGTCTTGGGTGCTATGAGAAAGTAGGCTGAACAAGCCTATGAGGAGCAAGCCAGTAAATAACACTTGTCTCCAGTTACTATCTCCAGGTTCTTACCCTTTAGGTCTTCAAAGTCACTTCTTTGGAGAGTTCTCTGACTCTGGGTATGAGTTAGGTTTTAGGATCTTATTTAGCATTAAGACAAGTCACTTTCCAGTTTAGACAAAAATTACACTCATTAAAAATCACTCCTTATGTTCTACCACCCCTCCTTTGCAAGCTTCCTAATCCCATGGCTCTTTGCTGCTTACCTGAACTCTATGAGTATTCCAAATGGAGTACACATATCTGAAGATTCAAAGCTAACATCTGCAAATGAGGGAGCACATTCAATACTTGTCTTTCTCGGTCTGGGTTATCTGACTCAGAATGATTGTTTCCAGTCCTGCTTATTAACTTGCAAGCTTTATAATTTTTAAAAAATATTTATTTATTTATTATGCATACAATATTCTGTCTGTGTNTTGAACTCAGGACCTTTGGAAGAGCAGGCAGTGCTCTTAACCTCTGAGCCATCTTTCCAGCCCTAATTTTGTTTTCTTAACCACTGAATAATATTCCATTGTGTAAATGCATGACATTTTATTATTTAATCATCAGTTGGTGGACATCAAGGCTGTTGCCATTTCCTGGATATTATGAATAGAGTAGGAATGAAAATGGATCAGCAGGTGTCTCTGTAGTAAGAGGCAGATCTGAGTGATATACATGGATCATATGATACATATGTTTTTATCTTTTTGACAAATTGCCACACTGATTGTCACAGTGGTTGCACAAGTTTATATTTTCACCAGCAGTTAAAAGTGTTTCCCTTTTCACACATCCAGTCCAACATTTGTTGTTTTTTTCTCCTCCTTCTTCTTTTCTTCCTCTTTCTTCTCCTCCTCTTTATTTTATTTTAGTCATTCTGATTGTGGTAAGAGAAAAATCTCAATGTGATTTTAATTTCTCTGATAGCTAGCAATGTTGAGAAATTTTAGTGTGCTATACAGAGGCTTTATAGTTTCATGAGGTCCTGTTTCTTAATTGCTTCTCTTAGTAATTGAAGTCCTATTCAGAAAGCCCTTTCCTGTGCCAATAGGATCAAATGTATTCACTACTTTCTCTTCTATCACATTCAGGTTATCGGATCTTATTTTGAGATCCTTGACATACCTGGAGTTGATATGCAGGGTGAGAAAAAAATAATTCAGGGAAGGAAGAGTTAAATTAGAGTGATACATGGAGTTCAAGATACAGGAGGGAATACAGGAAAAGATAAACAACACTAAAGAACTTTGGAAAAAGTCATATAGGAACCCACTATTCAAGAAACTTTCTAAAATACATACACACCTACATAAAATGTCAAAATGGAATTACCTTAAAATGGAGCAGTAATGTTTCTACTACACATAACATAATCATCAACAAACCAGTACTAGGCATGGGAACTTTTTCAAGAAGATCAAAGGTCATTCTTGCCCAGGAAGAAAGGATTAAAGTGTGAGAAATCTTCAATTTCTCAGTTGAATGAGAAATGCCATACACAAGACCCTTTGCAGAGATAGTATCTGTGGATTTTTTGTTGATGAATCAGGTAGATAGCATACCAGAGAAAAAGGAGATTTAAGGAATATTCCCAGATCTGTGTACGCAACCAGTAGATGGATAATGAGTTACCCAGTGAGAGTGAAAAAATGGGGAAGAGAAGTTGGGGTGAGGTGACACACTGGGTCCACACTGGGTTAAGGGTTTAAATTTGCCATCATTGGTATAATAGATATATAGTATTTGCCCATTTTAAATTTGAGGCATTTAATCTCATAGAGAATATTTGACCTGCTGTGGGAGATAATATATGCTACTCCTTCAGAATATGACATTATGGCCCTGCCCATCAAGACCAGGAATCTAATTTTCTGCCCTGTGAATATGAGTTTAGATGTGTGATTTGCTTTGGCCTCATAGGATCCCAGAAAATGTGACTCAGCATAGCCTTGGAAAGTCTCCTTGGCTGTGCCATGATCATCACCATGGAAACCAACTGTGGCTAGCTTCTCAGGAGCAGTGGACATGCACTACATTAATGTCATTCTAACCACTAGACGTGTGCCAGGCCACCTTGTGTCATACAAACCAGTTGAAGCCAGCCCAGAGTGGAATGAGGACAAACAGAGGAAGAACTATTGTAGTCACTAAGTCAACTAATCAACACCTAAATGATACATATTCCTAAATCCAAAAAGGGTGAGATCCTAGGTCAGTGACAGCAGCTTCCTCCACCTTGCCCTAAGTTCCTGGCTTTCTCATCATTCCAAGGCTGGGTTATAGTCATATATTAGTATTCCTGGGACCAGGAACTGCTTCTTGAAGCATGTAGGCCTGAAGACCTAAAAATTCAATCCCCCCTCCTCCTCTTTTCTCTCCTTCTCTTGTTGTTGAGACAATGTTGCTGTAAAAGCAACCAACAGAAATCCATTTCAGTCTCTGGGGAAATTTATTGAAAAAAAACTTGCTATGCCAGTGTTTTTCCATGGCAATAGAAAGCACATGGGATCTCAGGAGGGGCATCCATCACATTGTGCTGCATTGCAGTGCAGGAATTGGCATTTTCTACAATTCCTCAAAGCATAGTTAAGGGCAAAATAAATGTAAAGATATGAGGTCCAGGCTAACTGCTGACATGCTGTCCCTTAAGAAGCATACCACTGGCTTAAGAAAAATCAAGAAAAGCAAAACACAAAACCAAGCCCCCAAAGTGAAGAACATTCAATTCTGGATGTCTCTGAGCTGAAATCCACACTCAAAGCAAGGTTCCAAGTTATACATAGGGTCAACAGGTTCAACCACTGCAGCTCATGCAGACCATGGGGACTGAGGTATAGCTCTGTGACCCAAGAGAGAACAGGAAGAAGGAAAGGGTAACTCTCCAGCATGGCTTTAAAATGCTGGGCTCCTTATCTCTGGACCCTGTGTTATCATTGTGATTGTAGGATACTGGACATGTTATGTCACACCCATCAAGGTCATGATTAACCATGAACCCTTCCACACAAGACTCGTTGTTTAGAGCCAGAGTGAGTACCCAGACATGGGGCACAATTCACTAAAACATGACACGCTGTCACTGTGAAAAATACCAGAGCAGGACAGTCTTCTGACCTCCTTCTGTCTGTCTCTCCCACCGCAAGCCATGGAAGACTCCATTGATATTTCTCCAAAGTAGATCTTGAGATCCTCATTCTAGAGGTGCTTTCTGTTTACACAGAAGAATGGTGCACACTTATATCTGAAGCCGTAGAAAAGAATCTCTTCAGGTAGTACTGGCAAAGGTCTGATGCTCCCATTTTGTTCCCATTGGACCATTTTCCCCTTGACCAACCATGCATCCCTACCACTATGTACTTTCCATTTTACATAAAGACATAAGTTTTCTTTGTGTTTGGGCTTCATTTATGAAGTTTCCTGCGCTTGTATAAAACTCTTTAAGTATGTGTTTATACTTTGTTTATCTTTCTATTATGGGAAAACACAGCCATGAGCTTAATGGCAGTTGAGGAAACATATTGTCCTCTACACAATAAAAAAGGTCTAGTAGGCCACTAAGTATAGAAACAGCCATTGTAGCCCTCATCAGCCAGGGACAAGAGGAGCATGTCAGGTTTACTGGAGTTTAGATGTTGAGAGGAGAAAAATTCTAGCGGATAAGACCTGGAGTTCACTGCAGGTCATTCTGTAAAGTAGTGTATGACCCTCATTAGATTCACATCCACATCCGTGGCACCAAGGATTTCTCTACATGTTACTGACTTAAACTTTACCACAGCACTATGAGGCGAAGGCCAGTTCTCTGGCTCCTCTGTTGCCGGTGGCTAGACTGAAATGAAAGGGTTATGTTGCTTCCCAAGACCCCAAACCAGGAAGGGATGACACTTAGACTTAAAACCTAGGATGTCAGATTCTGAATCCCCTGCTTTTATATTTTTAATCTTGTTGGCATCTAAGACATAAATAGAATATCTTCAACGGTGGAAAGGGTAACAAGATTTGTTCTGGAAGAAAAATAATAGTCAGTTTAAGTAATGGGATGGATTCTTCCTCTTTGTGAGCCATATTTATTTAAGCTTTGTGTGACATGGGAACCTTTATATGGAGGCAAGACGGAGGGAAATAGTGAGAGATTTCATCACACTACTCAGAACACTGCAATTTAAAGCTCATGGTTATTTATTCCTGGAATTTACCATTTACTATCGTTAGGCAGTGGTAACAGAAACCACACAAAGCAAAACTGTAAGGCTGGACTACCACTCTGATTTTGGATGCTCTTGAAATATGCTAGTAGAAGCCATTGTTAAAAAAAAGTCACCGATGTTCACAAGGAATCAGGAAGAAGAGAGTGATGGACACACACAGTACGTGGACAGTTTAACAGAGAGCTTTTGCAGAAGTTTGTGACTCTTGTCCTTGCTTCCCCTTGGACAATGCTGTCCCCCATTCACACAACCTAGCACAACCTTACCTATCAAACAAGGCCTATAAACAAAATGGCACCCATAAGGGACTTAGCTCAATGAGCACACAGGGAGGATTCAATGAGAACCGCTTGTAATGTGTTACTTTTCCCAAAGCCAACTGAAGCATCTATGCCTCTAGTCTACAGAGGGTGGTAGTTCCATTTTGTGACCTGTTTTCCTATCCTTCTAGTCTGTAGCTCCAAAGAAACACATTCTGATTGAAGCTGCAATTATCTGTAAACTTATCAGTCACCCCTACTAGAATGTAAATTTGGATCTTTAACAATCTAGGGAGGCTCTCCTATATCAGGCTAGGCTCTGACTGCCAGGAACTGGCCTCCAATGTCTCTGGCAACCAGACTGCAGATCCTCTTTTTATTTTTATTTATTTGTTTCTTTGTTTATTTATTTTTATTTTTATTTTGAGACAGGGTTTCTCAACCCTGTGTAGCAGCTCTGGAGCCTGTCCTGGAACTCACTTTGTAGACCAGGCTAGCCTCAAACTCAGAGATCTGCCTGCCTCTGCCTCCCAAGTGCTGGGATTAAAGGTGTGTGCCACAACCATCCCACCAGATTCTCTTAATGTAAGTTACCAACAAACACTCTAGGCTTTAGAATTCAACACTTCAAGATGAAAGATGTCTCTGTATCCTTTAGGGGGACACACTGTTTTAAACAAGGTCTCTTAGGAGAATTAAGTGTTTGCCCCTCTCTAAGAAAAAGGAACCACCCCCATTCAAGGGAGCCATATACTGCAGATGAGGACATGTGAACTGGCCTGGTTTGAGGCTCCTTCCTCCGGGACTGTCAAGTTGCCTTTAAGTGAAGGAAAGACAAAGAAGTCTGAGGAGTCCATGCCACCTCCAGCTTCCAGGCTCAGGTCTTGAGGCTCTCTCCGCAAATCAACTAATGAACACTTCATCACACAGCATGTTGTCTCCCCAGGGATGCCAGGCTCTAGGCTCCAATCCTGCAGCAGCCACTTGAAAGGGGCTGGGTAATTTTCAGTTAACAATTACATCTGTGATTGTAACTCCCAAAAAAGGAACCTCCAAATCCCGGGCCTTTCTCTAAAGAAATCCTTCCTGTATGTTTGTTGAATGACCATCTGAGTCACATTGAAGGCAGATCATTAAATAAGGCCCTACTGGACCCTCCGCTTCCCCTAGGTGTCATCAACACCACCGTCTTCTGAAGAAGCTCTTACCAAGTACCTTAAGACATTTAGTGTAGAACACATAGGGACTTTATCAGGAGTTGCTCCCTAGAGAGATGCTCACAGTGGAGATGTGTGCACACCTTTGCGGAAACACACCATAAAGTGTTCTGCTGTAGGCACTGTTGGAACAAGCAAGCTTGAAAACTGGAATATTCTGCTTTGGGAGAAAGATTTATTTTTTTCCAAGAAAACCTTATTGAAAAGGTACTAAGGCAAAAGCTGGTGTGGGTTTCTTTTTCAGACTGGACATCAAGAACTGGACATTCAAAACCTTATATGACTATGTGTCTTCTTAAAATGCTAGGAAAGTTAACTGCTTTCTTGTTTAATGTGATTTAAAGGGTTTGTTTTGGGTCCTACTAATGATATGTTCTAATAATGGGGAAAATATGAAATGAACTGTCGGTCTCCACAAGGACAGGCTGTCTAGCCAGAGATAGCTTTTCTGAAAATCTTCCTGTTAGATTTTACTTGACACTATTGTTCACAAAATACACAATAAATACCTCTCTGTCCCCTGCCCTGCAACCAAAGTAAATAAAGTGTTCCCCAGTTTTGAAAATCTGGAAGGAAAATTCGCAATCAGCTGGACGTGTCTTATTTTCTAGGCAAAGCAAATGTCTTGTGAACCAGGGTGGAAAAAAGGAAGGAAGAGATGAAAAGGAGCCCTGAAGCCTGTTGTTGACTGTCTAGCAACAGCTTGCATCTCAGTGGGTTGGCCTGCAGGAGCCGGGAGTCCCCCTGCAAAGCCCTGTGTTGCTCACAAATGCTACAATCTTAAGGGCCATACACAAACTTTGCTTCCTGAGCAGTCTCTCTAACCCCTACATTAGGGGGTGGGTGCTCATTTCCTAGTGAAGCTTTTTGCTGAAAGAGGAGAAATTAGGAAGTTTGGGGAAGAGAGAGGGAAACATGAAAGACTAAGAAAAAGGATTTGCCTGTGCACGTAGAGCGAGGTATACTCTTAATTGCAGAACCTAGGAGGCAGAAGCCAGTCAACCTCTGCAAGTTCAAGGCCAACCTGGTCTATATAGCAAGTTCTAGGTCAGTCAAGGTTACATAGTGATACCATGTCAGAACGACAGCAGAGAAAACATTGTCCATACTACTTAACAATCCCTCTGAAAATATTCAGTTCTATCCAGGTGCAGGTGTCCTTAAATGGTCCAACTGCTTCTTCCACAACAGTAACACTCAAATTTAAGCTAAAGTGCTGAAGGGAGATGAGCAGACAAGAGGGCATGCCTGTTTCCTAGGCATCTTGTCAAATACTCCAAATGCTGCTACTAGCCCATCCTTTATTGCTTAGTTGATCACTCTGTTGAACTCCGCCTCTTCTCAAAAAGCCAAGTGTGAGTGTCTGCATCCCTAGCATTTGAGTAGCAAGCCCAATTAAGGATCCAGCCTCACATCACAAATAAGTTTTTCAGTGGTGTTACGGTAACCGTGATCAGTGTTCTGTGGGGGCCCATCAGGGAAAGCGACTTCCCTGGTCGGAGTAGAGATTTAACATTCGGTACTACCAGAACATAAGATAGTTGATCCAGTTGGGCTGGTCAACCACCTAGATAAGGGTATACCTCTCAGGAAGGCAGCTCCTAGGTATACCTAGGAAGGTGGGCTCACCATAAGTCATGTTAAAAAAGGTAGGTGGAATAATTATCCTTTCATGAAATACTCTATTATTTCTGCCCAGAACATCTGCCTCCTAGCATAGTCCCTGTGAGTACCATGGGGGTTGAGCAGCATGGTTTTGTTTATTTCCTTCTATTGTCGATTCTCTTCTTCCAGGTAACCAAAATGTATATCCTGTCTGCCCTGGGGTTTCTGTTTTAAACCCTAATAAAATTATTCATATGCTTCTGCTTGGTCCATTCTTAAATTCCACTATTAATGAGACTAAGAACTCCAAGAAGAGATCCCAATTTCCCTGGTCTCATTGGCACACACCTATACAAATACTCATTGAAACAGATTGAAAGGAATGGAGGGAGGGAGGAAGAACAAAAGTAAGGAAGAAAAGAAGAAAGGAAGGAAGGGTGAAATAAAGAAAAGAGAAAAGAGGGAAGGCTACCCTGAGGAGTACTAGGAGTTCAATAAATATTCCTGCTCTTTACAAAAGAAAATACCATCATAGATGGTGCATGATGCTTATGGCTATATTTATATCTAATGATTAATCTAAACATATAAACAAATACATTTCCCATTAAGCAATATTTTTAATTGTAATTTTAATGTAAATGAAAATCTGAAAGCAATCTAATGCTTTCATCTTCTGAGAAAGAAGTGTAAAAATGTTATGTTCAAATAACACATTACCAATTTCCCTCTTGCTCTGTTTCTGCTATCATGGCTGGACATTCGCTCTGGACATGGAACTAGGTCCCCTGTGTATCTCATGACATAGACTATGACAAAGAGTCTCCCAACAGCATATGGGACAAGCACTCTCATCACCCCAGGCTCCCCCAGGAAGACAGTGGTTGAAGGAGAGTGGGTCATTCCATCAGGAGAGCAGCATGGGGTGGAGCTGATCCAAATCCAGCAGCTTCCCACTCTTAAGCTTGTTCACTACCACACCACACTTTATTGCTTTCTCTGCTCCAAAAGAGGATACTACTTAAGATTCTAGGGTAGTTGGCAATATATTGGTTTTCATAATGCAAGGTGTGGGTTACAGTGGGAGAAATAGACAGCACAGAGATTCTTGCCATCTTAGCCTTCCACTTAGAAAAACAAGCGACCATGCATACATACACCTTTTACATTTATAAGCCAGACACCATGGAGGCCAAACCTGATTATGAGGTGATTTTTAAGAAATCACAGTTTTGTGGGAGACAAGGAATGCAGAAGATTGCATTCTTATTTAGGATAGGACAGAGATACAAGGCAAGAGGAAATAAGCAACCATGAGGCTGTCAGAATGGTTCTTTTGCAGAGGGGTCTTTTTAAGCTGGCTTTGGAATCTCACATCCTGAAGAAAGGGCATCTTATTGATGAGTCTGGATAAGGGTGAGGGCTGGGAAGCTATGTGTGTGCCATATCTGGGATGGAGGGCAGAGAGATGCTTTGGAGACATTGGTTTGTATTAGAAAAAAAGTGTCTCTTCCCTGCATTCTTAGGTTAATTACTCACTGAGCTCCATTGGATTGCTTGTCATAGAACAGGATTACAATTTTGTTTCTCCAAAATATGACTGCCAGTTTTGAAATGCATCTACCACATGGTACGTGTCTTAATAACAATAGTTGACTAATCTGGAAGGCAGTGGGCATAGCAAAAAGAACAACATTGAAACTGTGCACAACAGGACACCTATTCTTTTTACTTCTCATATCCTGACCTTAGGGAGAGAAATTATTGCTTAGAACTCACTGTTTGCATGTCATTCATAAAGAGTGATACTCAAAATATTTAACAACTGATGGTGCTAACACTCAGTAATTAAGAGAAGCCTAGGGATAGTGACACCTGCCTTGTAGGGGGTAGGGGGAGGAAGGATGAGCAGATATGGAATCCAGTCACAGAGCTGCTCAGCAACAGTCCAACAGTTAGAAGAACAGACTATTTTCTTTCTAGTCATGAACCATATTCCTCAATGCCACCTCTTTGTAGCAGTCTTCTCTTCTCAGTCTCCATGGGCCCTAAAGGACAGGGCTTGGTCTAAACAGACATGAAGCAGTTGATGTGGGGTCTTCTGGTCACAAAGATCTAAGTTTTCAGAGGTAGGAAAGAGGGATTTATTTTGGTTTGGAAAACGTAATTAAAGTAACTAGTACACCTCTTGGGGCTGTTGTGAGGCTTCTTGACACGAGGCACGCATGCTCCATACCCAGAGTTATCATTCAGCTTTATAACAGAAATAAATAAATACATAATTGAAAATACATTCTCTTTATATGAAAGACTACATCTTCCTTTGTATTTCCCGTGTCCCTTCCTAATGGCAGAGTGTGGAAATCTAAAGACCTCTCAGACTGTCTTACAGGTATCATCTCAAATGCCAATTTGATTCCATCAGTTAGAAGCAATGTTTGAGATTTGCTTGTGGTCACTAGATCTGTGAGTGGAAGATCAGGGTCTAGGACATCTGTTTTACTAGAGCAGGAAATTCTTGAGTAGCAACAGCTTTAGGAGCCTCCCTGGGTCCTGTTCTTGGTGCTTCCTGATCTTAACTTGGTGCTCGTGTGATCTGAGGAGATGCCATGTGTCTATGGTATTTCCAACCAAACAATATCCCATGACTCCCCCCTTCCTAGTACAGCTGTAACTAATGTTTTTCTTCCTCTATTTCTGTTATCAAGCTGAATGATAACTCTGGGTATGTCAAGAATCCTCACAACAGCCTATATACTTCCTCAGGAGGTGTGCTAGTTACTTTTCTCATTGCACTGACCAAATACTTGACAAGAAGCAATTTAGCTTTGTGTTTGTTCAAAGTATGAGAGTATAGCCTATCATGGAGGAAACAACTTGATAGCAGGAGTGAGAGCTTCTTGCTCACATATGAGCAAACAAAGGACAATGCTAGTTCTCCCCTCCATCTTTTAATTCAGCACATGAAACCAGCATGGGGAGTGCTGGCGCCCGTAGTCAGGGCAGGTCTTTGCCCCTACTGAATCTTCCCTGGAAATTTAATCACTCACCTGAAGGCATGTTTAACACGTGCTCTGAATATTTCCTGACCCAAGCAAGTTGGCAGTGAAGACTGTCCAGTAGAGTGAGTGGACCCATCCTAATGACTCCCCAATGTTGAAAATGGAGTCTTTAGTCTCTGGAGTATATTTCATAATTTTTCTTAATGCTGATTACATTCTTGAACTAGTTTCTTGAGAATTTAGTCGGTAGCTATATCTATGTTCCATGTGTATGCAATAGTTCATGCCCATTGGTCATGGAGGCATCATTTTGTACCAGGAAAGACTTAGAAATCACATAAACACCCACAAGTAGGGACCTGGCAAAATAAAGTATTGGTATAACTTAATTCTTTATAGACTTATTTCCAAGTGATATAGATCTGTCTATCCTGCTATAGGAAAATGTGTGTAACACAATGTCAATTAATGTTAAGTTATTCTTCATGACTTAGATGGGTGTGCCTACACTCACAGCTCATGCAGTTTAGACAATGTCAACTCTACCTCTGGTTCTAGGTGGATCTATCTTGGCTCAAACCTAACCAATCCATGAAGCTTCATCTCTCTATAAGAAAGTTTGTTCTTATTGGGATACATGGTCTAGCTCGTGTCAAATGAGTAAAAATGGTTGACTTGAGCACCTGGGGAAAATATGAAAATTAAAGTTTTCTAGATTTTCTGAGACACATTCTAGAAATTGCCTTCTTTCTCTGCCTTGATATCAACATGTAGACATATAGCAGGGGATGTTTGTAGATGGAAGTTTCTATCCCATTCAGTCCTACAGCCATTCAGTCCCAAATAAACCCACAGAGGCTTATATTAGTTATAAACAGTTTGACCTGTTAGCTCAGTCTTATTATTAACTAGAGCTTGCAACTTAAATTAACCCATAATTCTTGTGTATATTTTTCCATGTATCTTGGTACTTTTTCTCAATAAGGCATTCTCATCTTGCCTTCTCTGCTTCTGGATGATAACTGTGTCTCTGCCTTTCCTCTTCCCAGAATTCTCTTAGTCCGATTGCCCCACCTATACTCCCCACCTGACTACTGGCCAATCAGCGTTTTATTGAAACAATACTAGTGACAAATCTTTACAGTGTACAAGAGCATTATCCCTCAGAATGTCCCCTTTTTTCTTTCTCTTCAAGTGTCTCCTTGCAGCCAAGATGGAAAACTAATCTCTCAGCATGGACACCAGAAAGGCAGACAGGAATGAGGTAGAAGCAAGGCCTCTGAAAATATACATAGACCACTGAGTAAGACAGATAGCAAACCAAGTTCTTCCTTTAAACCCTCTGTAACTTTAGTAAACAAATCCTGTCTCACACAGGGCAGTTGAACTTGGTTTTTTGGTTACTTTTGATGTAAATATGTGCAGTAAAAAAATACAGGGGCATAAAAGAGTAAAAATGGTAGACTGCATTATGCCATTCATTTTAAAAATAAAGTAATACTTTAATAGATTTATTTTTTAGTTTCTCATGCACACATACGTGTGTGTGTGTGTGTGTGTGCGCGCGCGCGCATGGAACATGAGTGCAGTGCCTACTCAGGCCGAAAGAGGGTGGTGGAACCCATGAAACTGTAGTACTGCAGTTACAGATGGCTGTGGGTTATAGGTGGCTGCCTGGAAGGGAATTGAGCCTGGGTCCTCCATAAGACTATCAAGTGCTCTTCACCCCTGAGCCATCTCTTCCGAACATAAAACATCTTTTAAATAAATATATGCAAATGCACTTTAATTACCAAGGAAATTTCTAGAAACACATATGAGGCTGTTTATTGGAATTACCTCCAAGGTGTGGGTTATAAGGAACTAAGGTTAAAGGGAACAACTTCATTGGTGTTTGGCATGCTTTGGCTTTGTATCTAAACTAGTCAATTATATATAAGCCTTTGATAATTCTAGTTTACCATAGATCATCTTTGCATCCAGAAATAGCTCCACGAAGGAACAGCCTGGGTCTGCTAAGTAGTTGCTCACACAAGTGAAAGAAAGGGGTCAGTCAGGAAAGGTAGCCCCTCTCCAGATCACATCATTTCTTTACTATGAAGAGGGAAGGTAGGCATGTGCTATACACACCCGACAATCAAGTGCAGTCAGGAGACAGCAGTGGCACCAGCCTGAGTTCAGAGGCTGATCTGGTAATCTACGTGACCTCATGTCTAAAAAGTCTAAGGGAGAAGCAGAGAGCAGGATACTTACCAGAAAGAAAGGGGGTGGGGGGCAAAGTGGAAAGGTTTAACCAAAAGACACAAAGTTTCAGTTATTGTTAATATAGTCAAGGTCTCACACTATCCTGAAACTCACTATGTAGCACAGAATGGCCTTGAACTTGTGGTAATCCTCCTGACTCAGCCCACTAAATTCTGGGATTACAGGTGTGAACCCCAGTACAAGGCCACTCCACTTTCATTTTGTAGAATCAGTATCCAGCATGACCATGGTTAATTATCAAAACACATTATTGGTTTTAAATAAGCAGAGAATGTGCATCTTAAATATTCTAACTACATACAAAAAAGTTATGTTAACCACCTTGATGCACTAATCTTTCTATAATATATATGTATATACAATGCCACATTGTAAATATTGAATATATGAACATTCTGTGTGCCAATCACAGCTCAACAAAGGTATGCACCTTAATCCATTTTCTGTTATTAACACAGGCTATCTGAGACTATGTTGCTTATAAAGAAAAGAACTGATTTTGGCTGTCCCAGTCTCACACGTGCTGGCCATTCTCCCTGCTTTCCTCGGAACCTGCTCTTGCAAACAGTTCTCAGACATGACCTTGAGAGTCTTGCTCTTTATTTGATCTGTATGTTTCCCTGCCACTTCTCAATGGGACTGTGTGAAGTGCCTCTGCATGAGCACTTCACGTCCATCTTTTCAGTGAAGAGCCCAGACTACATTGAGGTCAGGACTGCATTGCTCCCATGTGAAAGGTGAGAAATCTGCGTCACCATCAGCCAGGGGAGTAGTATGCCACAGTCACAGCAGCCAATAACTGGGTCATGTTTGTCCTTTCTTTCTTTACTTTTTCTTTTTTGGTTAGTTTTTGAAACAGAGTTTCGAAACGTGCCACCTTGAATTTCTAATCCACCTGCCTCCAGCCCCAAACTGCCAGGATTACAAGTGTGGGCCAGCACTTCCTGTTTGTGATCTAACCAAGGGCTTCACACATGCTAGGCAAGTGCCTTAACAGCTGATTCCCACTTAAGTGAGTTTTCCTAACAACACAGATTGGTTTCAGAGGACATCAAGCATAGAGTCTTGAAAAAAGAGAAGCCACAAAGGAGGTGTGTGGCAGGAATGAAAGAAAAGCCTATAACAATGTAGCATTTGGAGGCTGGCATTGATCTGTTTCCATTCATGTGCCTCAGTTCCTCCATACGCCATTCCGAACCAAACAGGTTAAATTAAAACACAGCCATTAGTCCTGTGACTCGTTTTCAGACTCAACACTGGCCAGAATATACCAGCTCTCCTGAATCTAGAGAGGAAAAATAAGACTCAAAGTCACTGAGACACAGGCAGTGGGTACTACAGATCGTTAGTGGAACCCTAAGTCCTAATTTTGTATCTTCATACACTCTCCGCCTAATAGGGCGCACTTTTCCTATAACTGTAACCAACATGACTCCACAGAAACCCCTTAAAGGAGGAGTGGCTTATTTTGGCTTATAGTTTCAGAGTCTTTATTCACCATGGAGGGGAAGGCATGGTGAAGCCGCAGAAGCATGCAGCAGAGGGTTATCCACACGGCACAGACCAAAAAGCAGAGACAGTAGAAAGAGAACCAAAGGGTGGTTTACCCCTAGTGACTGACTGCTGCCAGCCAGTCTGCATCTCCTGAAGGCTCCACAGCTTTCAAAATAGTGCTGCCAGCCCAGAAACATGCGTTCCAAATGAGCCAGTGGGGAACATTTCAGATTTAAACCATAACAGGGAATATTTTTAAAAAATCACTATTAAATATAACTGCCATATAATCTCGCGATTCTACTTCTGGGTGTAGCTAAGGGAAATGAAACGAGTATGTCAAAAGCATTTCCATGTTTATCGTAGCACCATTCAAAATAGCCAGGAGATGGTATCACCCTGTCTGTCAAGTGATGGGTAAATTAAAATAAAAAACTATGGTAAATACACACCATGGAATACGATTCAGTCATAAGAAATGAAAATCTGTCACACAGGATCACATGACAGAATTGACAGAATTGAAGATCATTAAATAAAATAGACAAATCACAGAAAGAAAGTCACCCCATGATCCTACTCATATGTGAAATCTAAGAAAGATGATCTTCTGTGAGATGTTAGGAGGAGAATGGTGACCCCACAAGGCTTGGGGACAGTAGGGGGATGGGAGGCATGAGGGAACTGGATGAATGGGCACAATGTTATAGCTAGCTAGGACAAGCAAGCTTTTGTGTTCTATTGCAGGGCTGATACTGTGCATACTTTAAAAGTTGTCAGAAGAGGGTGTGGAGTTTTCACCACAAAGAGATGATGAAGAGATGGACGTGTTTGCCCTGACTTGAATATTATGCATGACACATTGGCATTAAAATATCATGCACAAACAAAGTTGAGCACTTTTTATGTCTAGTGAAAAATAAATAAAAGATTACACGTGCCAGAGGATGGGGAGGAACCCTATGAAACAGTGCTGTGAAATCACAGTAGCTACAGCTACCTGCCTGAAACCTATGTAAGATAAAGCCAGTCAACTCTCCAGCATGGACAGATAAAGGGGAGGGTCTCACGACCCCACCCCAGCAGAGGAGCTGGAAGGTGATGGCTGCTGTGGAGGGGGAATGAGCCAGTACTAATTTTACTTGGTGGGTTATTTTAAAAGAAGCACAGGAGGAGGAAGAGAAGGAGGAGGAAGAAGAAGAAAAATAAATGAAGCTGGAAGAAGAATGTGAGAGAATTAGGGAGGAGGTGACGAAGAGAGCCAAGATGGATGTGGTCTAAATACATTGCAGCCATGTATGACATTATTGAAGAATCTATAATGCTAAAAATTAAATAAAATTAAGTTTAAAATGAACAATACTGTAATTTAAAGGCTCTTTGTAAAGCTGAGGTGCAGAGAGTAGTTGACAGACGCGCGCGCGCACACACACACACACACACACACACACACACACACACACACAC
>LOJH01016893.1:8952-23399 GCA_001685095.1 Ellobius talpinus
CCTCTCTCTCTCTCTTACAGCCCAGGCCCACCTGCTTAGGGATGGTGCCACCCACAATGGGTAATGAACAATCAGGACAATTCCTTCACAGACATCACTGCAGGCCAGTCTGATCCAGAAGACACCTTAATTGAGACCTCCTTAGATGAGTCTAGATTTCGCTAAGTTGACAGGATACCTCATACATCTGGCTACATGAATTTGATTCCAGGGCCCACAATAGGAGAGAACAGAACCTCCCCCAAATCCTCTGACCTTTACATATGTACCATGACATATATGCACCCACACTCATACACACACATATGTACACACACTAAATAAAGTTAAACAGACAGAGATGAGGGCACAGACTGGGAGAGACAGACCAGATTGGCTGGACATGGGCAAGGCTCTGTGGTGTTGAGTGAGTCACCCATCAGGAATGGACTGTAGAATTCCTGTCACCCTGTGGGAGCAGGACATTGTAGTAAAGAGCAAAACAGTATGACTGACTCCTCTTGAGCTTGGCTGGGTGGGGACCACAACAGAGTCTCACAGCAGACTTGAGGGTGTCACTTCACGGCCACGCACATGGTGATGCATGCACCTAGCCTTGTTTTCTTCTGAGTTAAAGTCTGAGAGGTTGATCTACTCATACCATGGTCCAGGATGTGGAAAGTATCCCAGGAGAGAGTGAACTTTCTCTGAGTTGGAAGCTGTATGCGGCCTGTGGTAAAGGGCAGGGCTAACTTCCAGAGCTCCCTCTTCCTTCCCCAAACCATTAGAAGTTTGCTTGGGGACACATCAGAGGAGTGTATGGCCTTAAGCTGAGCTGCAGCGACTCTAGCCTCAAAATCCCAGCTCTTGGTGCAGGGCCGTTGCCTATGCCAGTGGTGTTGGGTCTAATGCTGGGAAACTGCTGTCATACCCACAGAAAATCTGCCAGCTGGAGCCTGAGGGATGCATGAAGGTGGAACTGGTCCTGCGGGCAGCTGAGGCCCTCCTGGCTACCTGCCAGGAGGGCCAGAAGCCTGAGATCCTAGCCCAGCTGAAGGATATCAAGTCCCAGTGGGAGGAGACGGTCACCTACATGACTCACTGCCACAGGTGGGGATGGTCAGGGGACTTCACTGCTACATGCTCAGGTGCTGGCGACCCTGTCCAGTACCATATTGTCGAGGGTCCCCTGTTAGAGAGACACTTCTTCAAGCTTAGGGTCCTGGGAACAGCATGTGCTCTTTGGATTCAGGCCAGGGCCTCTTTCTAATACCACGCAAGCATAATGGTGATGATGGGCAGACATGGGAAACTTGAATCATTGCCCCAGCAGACCTAATGGGTTTGTGTATGTGTCCTCTGCATTATGACAGACATATGAAGGCCTGTCCCTGCCTAGGGAGATGGCTCAGTGGCTAAAGTGCTTGCTTTGCAAGTAAGAGGACCTGAGTTCAGATCCCCAGAGCTCGTGTAAATCTGACCAAACAGCTGTCTGCCTTCCAAGCCTTTCTCTCTGGCATCACAAACAAATGTCTTGATGTTGACTGTAGAGCTAGGACCATCTCCACATTAGAGATGCAGGCACTGGGGCAGATGAAGGGGCGGGGCTGCCCTGAGAATTCACACAGGCCCTCAGTCCTCTATCCCTACTTGGTGACCACTAACTGGCTTGCAGATAGTTGTATTCTGCCTAAGGTCAGGCACAGTCCTGGGGCAATCTTCTAATTGCTTCCTGGTAGCATATGCTAAGGGCCTGGGGCCACTGTGGGCAGAGTGAAGGATCTGTGTATTGGCAGTGGGAGTTCAGAGACAGAATCTGGGGTACTGGTGGCTCAGGGCCACCTGAACTTCATCTCTCCAGTGGGTGGCTGAGGGTACGTATAGAATCTGGGCTTGGCCTCATCTGGGAGATGACTTACAGGCTGCAAGGTCTCATGGGAAAGGAGAGTCTAGAATCTGGAGTGTGACTCAGTACAGAGAAGACACCTTCATGTCCCTCTAACACAGTCCCTAGTATCTGGGAGCCAGCCGTGACAGGGTCTCTCACCCAGGGGCCAGGGGCAGGCCTCTCAGCCTGGCCATCTCATCCACAGTCGTATCGAGTGGGTGTGGCTGCATTGGAGTGAGTATCTGCTGGCCCAGGATGAGTTCTACCGCTGGTTCCAGAAGATGGTGGTCGCTCTGGAGCCCCCTGTGGAGCTGCAGCTGGGCCTGAAGGAGAAGCAGTGGCAGCTGAGCCACGCCCAGGTGTTGCTGCACAATGTGGACAATCAGGCCGTGCTGCTGGACAGGCTGCTGGAGGAGGCAGGCTCCTTGTTCAACAGGATCGGGGACCCCAGCGTGGATGAAGATGCCCAGAAGAAGATGAAGGCCCAGTACGACGCAGTGAAGGCCAGAGCCCAGGTAAGTCGTGGATGGCTCCATCTCCCACCCATCCCTCTTCTGCACACTCTCAGCCAATCCATCTTCCCGTTCTTTCATTGGCCACCTTCCATCAGTCTATCTCCCCACCCCCACTCAGCCTCCTGGCCTGTCTGCTCCCTTCCTCAGTGTGTCAGTGTGTTTACAAGCCTCCCTTTCACTCCCTACTACCTGCCCTGTCCATCAGTCTCCACTCTATCTCTCCTATCCATCTGGTCCCTCACTCACCAGTCTCCCGCTCCCTAACTAACTAGCCTATTTGTCTTTTCAACCACTTAGCCATCCACCCCTCCCATCTGTCCCCCATCCATCTATTTTCCTGCCCATCCCCACTCACTGTCTGCTATCCATCCACTTGCTCATCCATCCAGCACCCGGTTACCCATCGACCAATCTTGCACCTACCCATCCACCTAGGCTTCCTCCCATTGTCCCCATGCCCAGACTTGCTTAGGGATTCATACACGTGTGGATGCTTAGTAAATATGCTACAAAGTGATGGATTGTGCTGTTCAAGTACCCCAGTGCCTTCCCTTCATCCTCCATCCTTCCTACCCTCCCCCATTTCCCCCCACCTCCCTTCCTCCCCTTCATCCTTTAAGCCCATCTACTACTAT
Source organism: Ellobius talpinus (assembly GCA_001685095.1). Taxonomy (NCBI): domain Eukaryota; kingdom Metazoa; phylum Chordata; class Mammalia; order Rodentia; family Cricetidae; genus Ellobius; species Ellobius talpinus. Next base: position 11,970 of record LOJH01016893.1, read on the forward strand.
TCTTGCTCTTACCCCAATCCTGCCCATCCTCTCGCTCCATCCTGGCCACGTTTTGGCAATGGTTCACTGAATTACTACATTAAATGATTACCTTTTAGAAATTGTGATTTTCTTAATTGGTTGTTAGTATGTCTACCTGTTCCTTTCCTTTATAAAAATGTCCCTTTCCTGCAGTGGGGTTATGTTCTTGCTGTTATTAAGCATAAATGTCTAACAGTGGAAGCTGCAGGGGTGGACACTCGGTGTCACTGTGTCTCCTATGGGTGGATGGGCTTCCCTGTGCCTCTGTGATTTCCTACTGAGCCTAATCCATCAGGGCGTGGCACACATCCCCATGGCTGAACCTGCCCTAGCAGATCTGTTTGCTCCAGCCAGGCGCCCGCCCTGGGAATCGACCTTCATGGTCCCTGTTTCTCTGTCACCATGCTTGCTTGGTGGTTCCTGAAGTGAGTGTGCTTATTTATTTGTTTTGGAGACAGGGTATCACTGTGTAGCTCTGGCTGGCCTGGAACTCACTCTGTAGACCAGGCTGGCCTCCAACCCTACTGCCTTCTAAGTACTGGGATGAAGTGTGTGCACCATCATGCCCAGCTGTGAGTGTTTTTAAAAACTGAATGGTGAGCTCAACTGATGCCATAGGCTCTTTGTTCCATGTTCTGCAAGATGGCTGGCTTTGCTTGTTGCCTATTTATTAACTTATTTTAGGCGACTGCTTCCTTCTCACTTTGCATTTGTAGAAGTGTGTGCGTGGTCCCACAGTGGCAGGGAGTGAAGGCAGCTCTCTAGGGCTCTGTCTCTCTGCAGAGTCTCTGCTCCTTTGGGCTTGAAAGTCATTATTCCTCTTACAACCTGAGGGAATAGCCCCAGACCCAGCAACCAAGACCTGGGTGCACTATGTGCTTCAGGCTGGTGGTCACAGTGTCCTACTTCTGCAGCAAAGTGTCCCTTTCTGTGTCTGCAGTTCCAAAGGATGTGTCTCTCTCTTTCCCACATTCCTGCTGGTGCTGTGGGAGGGTATACACTTATTGTCCTCAGTGCTGGGGTCTCTTGGGGTCCTCATACCCACAATTTATGAAGAAGAGCTTCTATAATAAGCCAGTATGTGACTTCCATGTCCGAGAGAAAATACCAGAAAACGGCTTAAAGGAGGAGAGGTTTTTAGTTCAGCCCACAGTTTTAGCTGGCTCAGTCTGACTCCTGCTCTGAGCCTGAGGTGACAGAGAGCATCATGGTGGGAGGAGCTTGTGGTGGAGCAAGCTGTTCACTGCTTCAGCCAGGAAGCAGAGAGGAATGGGTAGCCTACACTTTCCAACAGCCCATTCAGCTCAAGCTCATTGATGGATTGGCCCATTGAAGTTAGTGCCCTTGGGATCCAATCACCTCTCAACAGCACCTCCATCTAGAGACCAAGCAACATGAACCGTAAGGGGACATTGACACCCAAAACATAATAGCAGAGAATGGAAATCCATTAGAGACACTGAGGACTTCAGATGGACTGGGTTCCAGGACAGGCCCTGCTGCTTCCCACCTGTGTAGGGGCTGCTCACTTCATTATCATTATGTTTTGAACTCTTTGAGAACTGGCCAGTGTTTGGCCACCATAAAGGATGTCCCTTATTCTCAGTGTACGAAGGACAGACGAAAACAGCATTCTTGCTTGATAAACAGAACTGTTTATGAGAATTCCACCCCCAACCCTGACACACACATACACAAATGCTCCTGGGTACATGTTACTCCCCAGGCTGCTGGCCTGGGTCAGGATGGATGAATAAGGTAGTATCAGGTTGACTTGGCTCTTGTAGCTAGTTGCCCTCTTCTGGACTGTCCAGTCCCATGTGGCCAGGGCAGGCGCAAGAGGGATTGTCTCTCCTGGTCTGCTCCTCCAGGCCTGGCCAGGAAAGGTGCCTGGCCATTCCCTATGATGCACAGAAACAGGTGCTCGATCAATCAGCAGATCTCTGAGCACAGGGAGCCAAGGAGAGGAAGCGTGAGTTCTGTGTGTTTATATGTGTGCACATGGGAGTGGGAGCTAGGTACCAGGGGAAAGTTGTGTGAGTACCACTCCCACCCCAATTCTGAAACCATCATGGCTCATCGCCTCTGGGAGTCTCACTGTCCCCTCATACGATCCAAAGCCCAACAGAAATCATAGCTCTCAGGAGCAAGCACTGTCTTTCCCAAGTCTCTTCCTGCCTCTACCCCTTCAGTCCTCCAGCTGTCTTACAGTGTAGACAGACAGGGGAGATGTCAGCAGGTGCAATTATATAGGTTAGACAGAAACAAACAAACAACAACAACGATAATAATAAAATCCAAAGGCCAGGTACCAATGACCCCATAGAAAGAGCCAGAAGTTCTTGATTCCCAAGGTAGACTTACATCCTGGGGTGGTCACCACACCTGAGTCCATCAGTAGGATTGAGGGGGTAGGTTGGAGTGTGGTTGCTTCTGAGCATTAGCACAGAAGGGATTTGATATTACCGGAGGAGCTGGGCGTAGGGGCATGAGACCTCCATGATGGGACCAGCAAGGTTGGTGGGAAGCAGGGAGCCTTTCTGGTACAGCTGTAGGTTGACCCCAACATAGAAATGAGGTATTGGGGCGGGAGGGGAGTGGATTCTGCAGAAGTAAATTGTTTCACCTTTTGACTGCTGGATGAAGCCTGTGAACCCTTGATTCTCTCTTCTTGAACCCCAGAGGAGTTAGAGGGACTGTTTAAGTAACCAGCTGGCTTGGGAAAACACAGAGGCCCATGTGACATCACACTCAGATGTGTGTGTGTGTTCTTGTAACGCAAAAGAGGGTGTTGAATCTTATGGAGTCAAAATTACAGGCACTCGTGAGCTGCCTAACTTGGGTGGTGGGAACCAAACTTGGATCCTGTGTAAGAGCAGCAGATGCACTGAACTACTGAGCTGCCTCTCCAGCCTTCTCTCTTTCTACCCTGTGTATCCTGGCTGTGCATCTTGCTGACCCACCTCAATAGCCCCAGTCTGTTTTTATAGATGTCCTACATGTGAGGCGGTGAGCCTCTGATATGGGTTAGGATAGGACCACCCCCTTTGGCTTCAGGGACCACCCCTGTAAAGCTTCTAGGCCCAGTGTGGAGGTGAGCATCAGCTTCTGTTTTCCCCAGGCATCAAAAGGGAAGTGCAGGCAGGCCAGCTGGTGCCAGGAGTGTCTTCCTTGTTTGATTTGAAACCATTGCTTCCGAGTGGCAAACAGCAACATCCTCCCTCTTCCGCCTCTGAGAAGGGTTGCCTGGCATCAGGCCATGGGTCCTAGACTTTCTGCAGCCCTTTGTTGAGGACATAAATCCAAGCCACCCTGTTAATTGCTTGTGTTTTGACATGGCTGATAACTCGGCTTGCTGCAGATGGTTTGTTTGGTTTAATGAGAAGGCGGAGCCCTCAGCCACTCCTTACCCTGTCACCCTCCCCCTGGGTGAGCTGGCTTTGAAATGGCTGTGCCTGGCGCTCAGCTAGTCTGGATTCCTGCCTGCTGCCACTCCTTGCCAGCGCCTGCTCCTCATCACACGGACTTTTATTTACTCTGGACTTTTCTGGGTGCCAGCACCTCATCATTCACACGGGCAGTGCTCTACATGATTCATTTATGGGGGGGTCCCTTCCAACCCTCATCCATCACCTTCAGCATTAGCCTCTGAGGTCCCTGGTAACCCACTGTGACTTATCGGGGCTTTCCTGGGATTGGAGGAGCCATGTGTGCAAACCACAGGAATTGGGGACTATCGAGGGAACTGAAGAGGCTCCACCCACTTCCTGAAGGTTGAAGACCGGATCTGTGAAGGCAGTGGTCCCTGCCAAGGCTCTATTTTGGGTTGCAGGTGGCCCTTATCTTGAGATTCTCAGCCTCTCTTCTAAGTAACCTGATCCCAAACCTTGGCTATCCCATCTCTAAAATGGGGAGATTTTCTTCTGCTTGCTGTAGTTATTGCTGAGGTTTAATGAGTTATTAAGTAGTGTTGGTGAACAGTGTCTCAAAGGAGGGGAACTGTGCACAGACTTCTGGGGAAGGTTTTTCAAACCCACCTATTTGCCCTCCTTAGTGAAGGACTTGAGACTCAGCTTCCCATAGGCTCTGGGCCTTCCTTAGACATGGCCTTTTCCACAGCAAGGAGCTGAGATCACCAACCTTTGGCTGCTGCACTGTCTGGCTTCTCATACGGCTGCTTGGCATTGGGCTAAGAGCAGCTCTTGGGTATTTAAATGGACAGGAAAAATTTCAAAACTATTTCATGACATACAGAAATGACACGAAGTTCAAGTTCTAGGCTTCATAATGGAAGGTTTCATAGGAACAGGGCTTATTTTCCCCACTGTCTGGCTGCTTATGTGGCACAGTGCAAATAGCTCCTGAGTGAGTAATGGCAGTAGAAGTCACATGACAGGCAAAGCCACAAGCCTTTGGCTTGATAGAAACAGCCTGGGGTCCCCCAGGTTGAGGGTCCCCCCATCCCTATGTGGGGATGGAGAGTTTAGTTAGTGCCATGGTTGCTGCCTGGATCTCAGCTTGGGCCCTGTGAGAGTCCTAGGCCCTCCTGACTCCAGGGCGCACCTTTTCAGGAGGGTGGCCTATTTAATACCCATAGTTCTATGGCCAATGGATGGTTTATGGATGGTTATGGTCTATGGTTTATGAGTGCCCAGCCACAGAAGGTGGCGTGGTGAATAGTCCCCCAATCCTTTCCTCCACTTTCTCTGCAAGCCTCTTCTGTCATCCTTTGCTCCTCTATTGCTGTGACACAAACTCTGACCAAAAGCTTCCTAATGAAGGAGAGCGTCCATTTGGCTTACTCTTCCAGGTCAGTGTCTATCATAGAGGGAAGTCAGGGCAGGAGCTGAAGTGGAAACCATGGAAGGATGCTACCTGCTACTGATGTTCTTTATGGCTTCCTCTCTAGGTCTTATACCTTCCTTACCCAGCCTGGACCCGCCACATCTCTGACTGTCCTAGTTGGGTGGCCTTGGGCATGTCACTCTCTGGTCCTCAATGTCTTTGTCTGTCATTTGGGATACAATTGAGAGCCCCATACGGATGGGCAGGGGAGTTTCCAGAGTTGGCATGAGACTTTCTTGGCAATGCCCACAACGAGCAAGGGTGAAGGCGAAGGTGAGGACAAGGGCTCAGAAGGGCAGTTTTCTGTGGTCTCTACTGTTGTTGATGTTACTTCCATGCCCTAGTCAAGTGGCATTCCCTGGACATGGCAGGATGGAATGCCAGCTGTAGGGTTGCCAGGCCAGGTGCTGGCATGTATGGGACTCCAGGGCAATGGGCTCCTAGCCAGGCTGGGGACCCTCACGGCAGGCAATTCTTCCTGCAGCACAGGGTGGACCTCCTGACCCAGGTGGCCCAGGAGCATGAGCAGTACCGGGAGGATGTGAAGGAGTTCCAGCTGTGGCTGAAGGCAGTGGTGGAGAAAGTGCACAGCTGCCTGGGGCGAAACTGCCAGCTGACTACGGAGCTTCGACTCTCTGCGCTGCAGGTACATTACTGTGACACAACCAGGACCATGTCCCCACTAGGGCGTCTCGAGCCCTGGCTGAGGGAGACCCTACATGTTGCAAATGGGGATAATGTTAGTTTTCACACCAGACACAGACACCCACAACCACAGCACAGACTCCTGGGAAGAGTGTCGGGGGACCCAGTACAAAACATTTGGGGTAGTGGCTAACAGATGGGACAATTGAACCCACAGGATTCCAGGAGCCGGGTCTAGACTCATGGGTCTCAGTGCAGGGTACATGGCAAGTCAGGAGCCATTTTTATTCAGTACCAGTCTGAGTGGGTGCTGCCCCTGGCTCCCAGAAAATGGAGGCCTGGGCTGCAACTATACTACAGTAGACAGAGCAGCACCACAGTGGAGAATCGTCCCACTCAAATGCCAATCATGCCACGATGAAGAGCTTTGGGTGGGCAGGGTCAGGAGAAGTGAGTCCGTGTCACCTTTCACACTGCATGGCTGCCGGGGAGCCTCTAGATCCTGCACCTAGTGAGTGTATGCAAGCGTTTTGGCCCTAGACGTATGCAAAAGATGTACAGTGAAGAAACTCTTGACTTCTCTATGGTATGATTAAGGGAAGTTTTTGTTGAGAGTGAGAACAGCCAGTGGCGTCTGGCAGTGTCCGCAACAGAGAGAGAAAGAAGTGGACTGAACATGTCTAGCAGACTGGACACAGTCAGGGCTGTCTGCAAGAGGGGGAGACCAGCAGGGGATGGAGAATAGAGAGCGCATAGTGAGATAGCAGGAGCTGAGGATGGTGAGGATGCCAGGCTGTAAGGGGCTATGGTCCAGGCTGAGCTCATTTCGTGATGTTTGCACTGCCTGTTGGAGTCTGGGGAACTGCAGTTCCCTTTGGACCAGACAGCAAGTTATCTTCAGCAATTCAAATGCCACTTCTCAGCTTTCCCTGCACTATGTGCTTGGTGTGTTAATTTATATTAAAGTCAACTGGCCTTTGAAGAAGTTAGTGAACATTTAGAAAGAAAACCTAAGAGTCGGGTGGAGGTGCACAGCCATTAGCCCAATGCTTGGGGGTTTAAGGTGGGAGGACTGAGATTTTGAAGCCAGCCTGGGAAAGATAACTATAAAGATGAGCACATGTCTATAATCAGAGCCTGTTACTAAAAAAGGAGAGAAAAGAAAACTTGAATTACTGTTGTAAAGGGGAAAGCCAGTACCATTCATAATACAGAAACAAAAGCGAGGCATGGAGCTGGGTAGTGGTGGTGCATGCCTTTAATCCCAGCACTCAGGAACAGAGGCAGGTGGATCTCTGTGAACTCAGTGCCACTCTGGTCTACAGAGTGAGTTCCAGGACAGCCAGGGCTGCAATGAGAAGCCCTGTCTCGAAAAACCATAACCAAAACCAAAGCCAAAAACCAACCAACTGACCAACTAAAAAACAAACAAGAAACAGGCATGGCTATACATACCTGTAATGCCAGCACCTGGGAACTCTGAGTATCATAAATTTAAAGTTATTTCTAGGTATATATTGAGGCCAGCCTGGGCTACATCAGCCACATACACATTTTCCATATATCTATAAGATACAGCAATACAGATAGACATGCAACTGAAATCTAAATAGGTATTGGCACACACATGTACAGTGAAGCTCTGTGCCCCTTGATTCCCTATGGCCCCACGGCATATCTTGCTGATGGCTTCAAGTTGATTTGTTTTAAAGAAACATTAGCAAATGCCAGACAGTGCTGAAGACAGACACACCCGACAGAGACATCCTCCTGTAAGTACTCAATGGCTTGGTGGAGACGGGAAATAGTTCGCATCCCACTTAAGTCCACATTACCTAGAACAGACCGTCACCCTTGGCATGATCCCCAGGCCTGCTCTGAGAGCACAGCTAACCTTTGCTTTCCTGCCGTCTCCCCATCACCCTGGACAGGACATCGCTAAGGATTTCCCTAGAGGCGAGGAGTCTCTGGACAGGTTGGAGGAGCAGGCTGAGGATGTCATTCGGAACACCTCTCCTTTGGGTGCAGAGAAGATCTCAGCGGAGCTGGAGGAGATGCGAGGGGTCCTGGAGAAGCTGAGAGTCCTCTGGAAGGAGGAGGAAGGGAGGCTGCAGGGTGTGCTCCAGTCGAAGGGGGCCTGTGGGCAGCAGATCCTGCAGCTGGAGGCGGAGCTGGGAGAGTTCAAGAAAAGTCTTCAGAGGTTGGCCCACGAGGGCTTGGAGCCCACGGTGAAGACAGCCACAGAGGATGAGCTGGTGGCCCACTGGAGGCTGTTCTCGGTAAGTTCAGGGGTGCAGTGGACCTCAGGTTGCCCCTTAGAGTCACTCTGTGATGGAGAATCGTAATCGGCTTTACGCATGCTCTCTGGTGTGAGTGTTATCCTTTGGCACCTGAGTTCCCTGAAAGGGTCATTAAGAAGGCAAATGTTTATTTCCATTTTCCAGACAAAGAAATGGAGGCCTGAAATGTTTCCCCCCTTGCAATCCCTAAAGGAGCACAGTGAGTTGGTTACTAATTAAGACCCAAGGAACATAGGACACCCAGACTTGGGCTTTGAAGTCCTTTCCTTACTCAGCATTGGGATGAGGGATGGATGTTCTGGCCAGGGAGCAGCGAGGTTAGCAGTGGAGGGGAGCTCACAGTGGAGAGATGACGAGAGAAAAACACAGGGCAGGGTCTGGGAAGATTGAGCGAGGACACCCATTTAGGGAAGGCAGTGTGGGCTCCTACCCACTCAGGAAGTCTTAGCCATCTCCATTTTACTGTAACAAAACAGCAGACACAAACGACTTATGAGGAACAAAGGTTTGTCATGGCACATGTTCTGGAAGTGCCATTTGAGATCCACTGGTTGCATTTCTTTGGACCTCTGGTGAGGACAGCCAGTCATGGTGAGAGTCTATGGCAGAGTAAACCATTCACCTCTTAAGCCAGAAAGCAGGGCCAGCCATCTGATAAGCAGGCCCTAGGGATCCCTTCAATGGCACACCTCCAAAGACCTAAGGACCATCCCCTAACCCCCTCCCCCCAGAAGCTCACAGCACTGCTGCCAGCACCATTCAAACCACAGGAAGTGTGACTCGCAGACAGGTTTTAGATAAAGGTTCCCAACCCTTACTTTATCGTTCATATCATGATGCATTTGAAGGAACTGTCTGAAGCCCGTGCTGAGGCTCAGTGGTAGAATTTACCTAGCTTGACTGAGACTCCAGGTTCCTTCCCTAGCCCGCCAAGTGGGTGAGCATCAAAGGAACTATTTTTTTAAAAAAATAAAAGTCACTCTGACTTATCTTCTGCCCCACCAGAGCGCTAAGGTGCTAAGGTGTCCTCGTCCACCTTTATGCATTTGGGAGCTTTTTCACCCAGCCTCCCTGCAAGACAGATTACCCTTCATCTTTCTACACAGGGGACCACACATCCTCAAGGGTCACTTGCCTCATTCTGAGTTGCAGCGTGCTACAGTGGTTGGGAGTGGGGGTTGTGGGACCAGACTGCCCTGGTTCAGGCGGGTTCCTCTCCTTTCTCCAGTGGTCTGCATTCTCTAAATCCCTCCTTGTTGGAGCTTTCCTCTTCATCATCATTTTTTTTGTTAGTGTCAAATTGAACTGCAATTTAAGATATCCCAGAACCAGTGTGGTCGGATTTACACTGAGGTCTTTGATCCATTTAGATTTGAGTTTTGTCCATGGGGATAGATATGGATATATTTGCATTCTTCTACATGTTGACATCCAGTTATGCCAGCACCATTTTGTTGAAGATGCTTTCTTTTTTCCACTGTATAATTATAGCTTCTTTGTCAAAAATCAGGTGTTCATAGGTGTGTGGACTAATATCGGGTCTTTGATTCAGTTCATTGGTCAACCTGTCTGTTTTTATGCCAATACCAAGCTGTTTTCATTACAGTAGCTCTGTAATAGAGCTTGATGTCAGGATGATAATGCCTCCAGAAGTTCCTTTACTGTAGAGGATTGTTTTAGCTATCCTGGGTTTTTTGTTTTTCTATATGAAGTTGAGTATCATTCTTTCAAGGTCTGTGAAGAATTGTGTTGGGATTTNGGGATTTTGATGGGGATTGCATTGAATCTATTGATTGCTTTTGGTAGGATTGCCTTTTTATTATGTTGATCTTTCCTATCCAAGAGCATGGGAGATCTTTCCATTTTCTGGTATCTTCTTCAATTTCTTTCTTCAAAAACTTAAAGTTCTTYGAACCCATTCTCTTTGATGGATATCTTGCTCAGCCTGGATATAGTGGGGAGGGCCTAGTTCCTTCCTAGGAACAATGTGCCTTGGTCTCTGGAGAGTAGATGGGGGTGGGGGAGGGAAAGTGGAGAGAATGGAAGGAGGGGAGGGAGTGGGGAAAAAACCCAAAATTTAAAATAAAAATAAAATCCGAGAACCAATGGGAAAGCCTGTATCCAATGGGAACAGCTAGAGTAGAATGAAGCTGGCATTTGTCACAGTATCACAGTGACGAAGATGATGTCATGTGAAACTGGGCTGCTATAGGGAAGGGAGCAGGGGCTGAGCCTAAGGGTGAGATCCCCCAGTCCATGCCCTTAGTGACCAGCTCCTCCAGCCTGGCCAGTCCCTGGCCTCCACTCAGCCCCTGCACACACACTATCATCCCCCAAGGGGCCTCACCAGTGCCTGGTTGTCATGTCTTGCAGGGGACATGGGCTTCACTGGCTTCAGAGGAGCCCCGTGTAGACCGACTACAAACTCAACTGAAGGAGCTTGTCGCCTTCCCCGACCTTCAGTCACTCTCTGACAGTGTAGTGGCTGCCATTCAGGAATATCAAAGGTACCCAGGGAGGCAGAGGGCAAGCAGGACTGAGGGTGGGTGGGGCTAAGGGTGCTGGATACTTGCCACTGTGTGTGTGTGTGTGTGTGTGTGTGTGTGTAAGATGGGCTGTCTGGGGATGGCCAGTCTCCACTTGGCAGAGAATCTGCCCTCTCCTCATTCTTGTATTTGACTCCCAGCAAGAGGCATGAGCTTTGCTTTTCATGGCTCAGGGGTTCAATGGCCCACCTCTGCTGGGTCTTGAGTGGCTGACTGTTGGGAGGGTTTCACCATGCGGGGTCATAGGAAGGGATGCTATGTAAGTGAACATCACTCCTCTGCCTCTGACCATGCTGAGATGTAAGTATCAGAGCATATCTTCAATGCTGCCTCTACTTACCTCTCTGCCCATGGGTACCGTCAGGCTCAGCAAAGAGCAGAGCCATGGCCTCCCACTGCAGAAGTGAGTACTGTATATTTGAGGCTCTCACCTATTTTTGCCCAGAAGGCATCCTAAAAATAGCTCAGCCATCCCAATAGCACCCTGATAATACTTCTTATACCCCTGCCTGGTTATGGGGGATTCCTTCAGATAGACAGAGGAACTTCATCTGCTGTGTCTCTCCCCCACAGCTGTTCCTAGGCCTCACATCTGTAAAATTGGGATAGTGCTAGATGCTGAAGCAGGGTTAGGCTGGGGATCATGAATGTTCCTGGAATCAGTGTGAAGGGCATTGGGATCATGAATGTTCCTGGGAACAGTGTGAAGGGTGTTGGGATCATGAATGTTCCTGGGAGCAGTGTGAAGGGCATTGGGATCATGAATGTTCCTGGGAACAGTGTGAAGGGTGTTGGGATCATGAACGTTCCTGGGAACAGTGTGAAGGGCACTGTGTTACTAATTCTTCAGAGGAGGAAACTGGGGATTGACAGCTAAGGCACACAAGTCACAGCTACTGGGCCTTACTCTAGACTCCCATGTTGGAGGGAGTGAGCCACTTGTTGGTTCCTGTCTGCTCAGCTCCTCAATAATCACACAGAAACTGTATTATTTAAATCACTGCTTGGCTCACTAGCTTTAGCTTCTTAATGGCTAACTCTTACATATTAATTTAACCCATCTCCATTAATCT
>LOJH01016893.1:23445-34356 GCA_001685095.1 Ellobius talpinus
GCTAACTCTTACATATTAATTTAACCCATCTCCATTAATCTGTGCATCATCATGTGGCAGTGGCTTACCAGCAAAGTTTCGGCATGTCTGACTCTGGCAGTGGCTCCATGGCTTCTCTCTGACCCCGCCCTTCTTTCTCCCAGCATACAGCCTAGCTTTCCCTGCTTACCTAAGTTCTACCTTGCTATAGGTCCAAAGCAGTTTCTTTATTCATTAATGGTAATCACAGCATGCAGAGGGGACTCCCACATCACTCCCAGATTTTCAGATACTGAAGAACCAGAGGATATTCATATATCTCATTTCCTTGAGCACCTTACAGGCCTGAGGGAGCCAAGGGTCTGTGCTCAGGATGACTGCAGGCCCACGGTCACTGCCATTCTCTCTCAGCAGTTACAAGTTCTCCCCTATGGCCTATGCATGTGTCCTTACACTCGGCACAGCCCATGTGTAAGGAGGGCATTCCCTGACCTGGCAGCCTGGACAGAGGCCTTACCATGAGCTGATCTCACTCTCTTCTCTCTGGATCTGTGCCCTGTGCTGCCCTGGCAGTATGAAGGGAAAGAATGCCAGGCTCCACCATGCGACCAGGGCAGAGCTGTGGCAGCGGTTCCAGCGGCCCCTCAATGACCTGCAGCTGTGGAAGGCCCTGGCCCAGAGGCTCCTGGACATCACCACCAGCCTGCCAGATCTGCCCTCCATCCACACCTTTCTACCCCAGATTGAGGTAACCAGTGTGGGGCTTGGGAGGCTGCTGGCCTAAGGTGTGGCATCTCAGCTACTCTCCCGGGGGCAAGTGTGCACCAGGGTCCTCGAGACACCTGAGTCCAGCTCACTGCTCTGTGTCAGCCAAGTGCCAAGTGTACAGGAAGGGCCATTGCTTGTTCTCAGGGACAGAAGTCATCCTTAATCCTCAGGTAGAGCCAAAGCCTGGTATGACTTTTCGTGGATCTTCTCGAAAGTACAAGGAATTTTGTCTCCCTTGGGGACTCCACCATAGGCAGAGTATTAATGGCTCTGCCAGCATCATTGCCTCACTGCATCTGCAGTGACAGCCTGACCAGTGGAAACTTCAAATACAGAGGTGATCAGGCCAATTTAACAGTGTCGTCTGGAATGCAGGCTCTGCTAGCGCCAAGGCATGTCTCTTTCTGGCACCCACTTAGCTGCCAAGGAGCAAGCTGTATTCGTTATTGGTGGGAACTGCACAGGAGCCCAAGGACTCCCTCCATCCATCATCACTTTCACTGCCAACAAGGAAGTAAAGCCTTCCTAGGAATCTTTCATTTCATTGGTTGGTCAGGTCACATGACCATCTTTTACCCCAGTGTCTAGTTGAAGATGGTGAAGTTGTCATGCCTGGTTGTACCAGTAACACTAGCAATTCTGGGCCTTCAGTTGGGCACAAAACAAATGTTGGCTGTTTGGAGAGAGAGAAATGGTTACAGGGAGAGCATTTGGCAGCATCCACCAGAGTCCCTCAACACTGGGGCTTTGATTGGCTCATAAACCCTGCTTTGTGAGACCACTGAGCTCAGTCCATGAGATGCTCCTGTGTCCAGGGATTCTCAGACACACAGAGCAGACAGAGGCATGAAAAGGTGTCAGGTGCCAGCCGCATTTTATGTTTTTATTCTGATTACAAAAACATACCTACGTTCCCGAGAAAAATGTGAAGATTGGTGGGAAAAGTACCCACCATCCCACAAGGCAAAGGACCATCATCAACACATCGGAACAGTTTCCCCCCCTCACGATTCTGGCTTCCCAGGTGTTGCTGGGAGAATCTTTACTCAGGGTTGATCCTGCTTCCCCTGGAGAACACTGTTCAGCCTGCAGTTTGGGGTGTGCACATGTGTGAGCCTGGAGAACACTGCTCAGCCTGCAGTTTGGGGTGTGCACATGTGTGAGCCCAAGGTCCATGTTGGGAATCACTCGATTGATCTTTCCCCTTATTCACTGAACCCAGAGCTCACTGGCGTGGCCAGCATTGCTTTAGGAATCCACTACCACCTCTGCCTTCATAAGCTGAAATTACAGCTGGGCCACCACTCCCATCCAACATTTGTTTGGGTTTTTCGGGATTCAAACTCGGGTCCTCAGGCTTGTTCAGTAAGTGCCTCAATGTTGAGCCATCTCCCCAACTTCAATCTCTCCCTAATTATTTATTTTATTTAGTTTTTGAGACTGGGTCTCCCTTTGTATGCCTGTCTAGCCTACAGCTTACTGTGTAGATCAGGCTGGCCATTAACTCACAGAGGTCCACTTGCCTCTGCCCTCCAAATGCTAAGATTAAAGAAGTGTGCCACCAAGCCTAGCTCCATGTTTACTGACAGCAGGACATGATCCTACCTCCCAAGGGTCCAACAGGTCCCTTCTCCAATGCGTAGGAACTGAAGGATGCTGGTCATCTTTTTTTTTTAAAGTTGAAAAACAGATTTGATTATGTGTATGCCCTTGTGTGGATATGTGCTGTGAGCACAGGTTCCCTAGGAGGCCAGGGCAACAGGTCTGCCTGAAGCTGGAGTTACAGGTGGGTGCTGGGAATTGAACCCAGGTCCTCTGCAATTGTTGTGTGCTTTCTTAACCACTGTGCTATCTCTGAGGCTCTGGTGGCCATCTTTCTAAATTTTTTATTTTATTTTATTTGTGTGTGTGTGTATGTTTTGCCTGTGTGTGTGTCTGTGCACCATTGTGTGCCTGGTGCCCACAGATGCCAGAAGAGGACATCAGATCTCCCTGAAGGAGAATTACAGACACTTGTCAGATATTATGTAGGTGCTGGGAATCAAACCCAGGTTCTCTGGAAGGGTGGCTAAGCCCTGTCTCCAGCCTCTGATGGTCACCTTTATTAGGTGATTCTCATGAGCATCTATGAAGTGATCTCAAATGAAATTTGTGTGTACTACAAACCTCAATTTAAGGTCAGAACATCCCAAACCTGCCCTTTTATTTGATGAAATCCATTCACACCATTCCATGTGATAGACAGAAATTCTAATTAATCTGTAATTTTTGTGTGTTCAGGATCATGTCATATAGCTGTGGACTCTGATGCAATGGTTCATGTTTGTAATCTCAGCACTTTAGAGACAGAGGCAGGAGGATTGCTATGAGTTCAAGACAAGCCTAAGCTATGTAGTAATCTGCAGGCCAGCCTGGGCTACAGAGTAAAACCTTGTCTTAAAAAAAAAAGTCTATTGTCTCCTAGCTCACAAGGCTAGGAATCCAAAACCAAGGTGTTTTCAGGATGTCACAGGGTCTGTTGGTGATGGAGGGTCACTATGGAACAGTGCTTCTCAACCTGTGGGTTGCAACAGGGTCACATATCAGATATCCTTCACATCAGATATTTACATTATAATTCTGAACAGTAGCAAAACTCCAATTATGAAGTAGCAACAAAAATGTTATGGTTGAGAGTCACTACAACATGAGGAACTGTATTAGAGGGTCACAGCATTAGGAAGGTTGAGAAGCACTGGTGTAGAGGCCTGAGGGATCAAGCTGGTGAGGTATGGAGGGTCAGCTCTGGGGCACCAGCTTAGAAACAGCAGGCAGGCAGGAGCCATGGTCCAGGTGAGAGAGGCTGAGCATGTGCCATAGCTGGTGGTGGTGATGATGGGGAAACAGTGTGCCATAGCTGGTAGTGTTGGTGATGAAGGGGAGGGGAGACAGGGTGCCATAGCTGGTGGTGGTGATGATGGGGGTGACAGTGTGCCATAGCTGGTGGTGGTGATGATGGGGGGGACAGTGTGCCATAGCTGGTAGTGTTGGTGATGATGGGGAGGGGAGACAGGGTGCCATAGCTGGTGTTGGTGATGATGGAGGGGCAGGGTGCCATAGCTGGTGGTGGTGATGATGGAGGGGCAGGGTGCCATAGCTGGTGTTGGTGATGAAGGGGACAGGGTGCCAGGGCTGGTGGTGGTGATGATGGAGGGGCAGGGTACCATAGCTGGTGTTGGTGATAAAGGGGACAGGGTGCCATAGCTGGTGGTGGTGATGATGGAGGGGCAGGGTTTCCCAGACAGGAAAGGTGATGAATTGCTACTTGGCCTTTGGTAATGAGACAGGTGAGGCTTGGTAGAAGACAGCCAACATGAATCCTGAAATTCAGGGCCTCCCAATATATTTCTACCAGTCTGTTTCTACTGTGCTGCTTCTTCCAATGTCTGTAGAGTCACGGCTCCATTGCAGCAACAGTAGGAAACGGTGTAAGCTTGGGCCTATCTGGCTGTCTGACAGGCATGGGTCCCTTGTCTCCCACAGGCAGCCCTAGCAGAAAGCTCCCGCCTGAAAGAGCAGCTGGCGATGCTGCAGCTGAAGATGGACTTGCTCAATAGCATCTTTGGCCAGGAGAGAGCAGCAGCTCTCCTGGAGCAGGTGGCGAGTTCTGTGAGGGACCGAGACTTGCTGCATAACAGCCTTCTGCAGAGGAAGAGCAAACTGCAGGTGAGCATCAGAGCTCCGCCCTGGAGTGTGGCTATGGGGTGGGCACAGCCCTTCTTGGTACCCTGATTTCAGCATCATTCCCCTTCCCCGTGGCTCTGGATTGATGCCTTTGTTACCCACAGTTTCAGGTTCTGTGTCTATAGACAGGGCAAGACTTTCACATGACCCCTCTAACTGGCTCCCTAGTCACCTGTCTGCTGCTGGTCACTCATAACACTACATTTCAATCAAGCCACCCTGTCTTCTGCAGAGCGGATGGGCAAGCAAAGATGGGGTGGGTGAGTTGGCTCAACCAGTGGAGGTGTTTGCTGCTCAACCTCCACTCGATTTCAATCCCCAGGGTCCAGATGGTAGGAGAAGAAAACTAACTCCTACAGCTGTCATCTGACCTCCACATGTTTATACGCGTGCAGCACGTACATGCACACACACACATAAATAAACTAAATGTAGTAGAAAATTCAGATACAAGTGCCTGCTAACTTTAACCTGCCATGATCCTAGGAGTGAATGTAGGTGGAGTTTTTCCATCAGGACTGCTGGCCAGATCCCAAATAACCACCCAGACTTAGTATTAATTATAAATGCTCAGCCNATAGCTTAGGCTTGTTACTAACTAGCTCTTACAACTTGGATTAACCCATATGTCGTATCTAAGCTCTGCCACATAGCAGTGCCTTTTATCAGCATGGCATGTCCATCTGGCTTCTCTCCTTGTCTCCTGGCAGTTCCTCCCTCTTCTCCCCAGGCTCTCTTTTTGTCCACATGTCCCGTCGAACCTTCTTCTTCCTAGCTATTGGCCAGTCAGTTTTTTATTAACCAATGAGGGTAAAACATATTCACAGTGTACTAAAAGATTATTCCACAGCTAGTGAATTCTATTAATGGCATGCTTCTGACTGCAATAAGTCAAAGCAATGGCTTGGCACTCTGCAGACAGCCAGTTCTAGCTGCCAAACATTTGCCGAGTGACCAGTAATGATAATAATAATAGCTACGATCTACAGGTGCTGGCTCTGGGCCAGGCACCTGCTACTCTTTGTCCAGCTGACACTGTGGGGGAAGTGCTGCCAGCTTCCCTGTTTTACAGGTGAGGAGAATGTCAGGTATCTTATGATGGAGAGGTCAGGGTTCAGGCTGCATCACCTGACTCCAAGACATCAATTTTCACTTCAGCAGGATGAGACAGGGTTGCAGGAGCTGGGGAAACCAGAAAGGAAGTGAGGTCTGCACTCTCACCATCGCGGCTGCTGGTAGAGACAAGCACACAAGTGTAGTTACAGGAGGCGTCTGCAGTGTGGTCTCAGCAAAGTTCTAGATCAGTGGCTCTCAACCTTCTCAGTGCTGTGACCCTTTAATGCAGTTCTTCATGTTGTGGTAACCCCTAACCATAAAATTATTTTTGTTGCTACTTCATAACTGTAATTTTACTATTACTATGAGTCATAATGTAAAGATTTGAGTTTTCCAGTCATCTTAGGTGAACCCTGCGAAAGGTTCATTTGACCCCAAAGGGGTCTCCATCCAAAGGTTGAGAACCTCTGGTCTACAGGCTGCTGCTGCTGCAGCAAGCGCCCAGTCAGTGAAGATGCCAGTGTTTGTCAGGCAGTTGGCCCAGCTCTGCCTCTATATCAGAGAACCAAAAGGAAATAAATAGGCGGGACCACAGTCTAATAAAACCTTATTTACAAACAAGCTTCCGGTGAGCCTTGGAATATGGGGGAGGGCTGTTCTCGAGGACCATGGCTAAAGTGTGGTAAGAGAACACTAGAGTGGCCCATCAGGGAGTGCTTCCTGGAGAAGGTGGATCAGGAGCCAGTACAGAGAGAGCAGCATTGTCGTGAGGAAAATGCTTAATTTGCAATTCTATTTGCAGAGCCTGCTCGTCCAGCACAAGGACTTCGGGGTGGCTTTTGACCCCCTACACAGGAAGCTTCTAGACCTCCAAGCCAGGATCCAAGCAGAGAAAGGGCTTCAGCGGGACCTTCCAGGAAAGCAGGTCCAGCTCCTAAGGTTGCAGGTGAGCGGCTGTCACTTGGCGCACTGTTGACTGCGCGGGAGCTCCCCCTGCTGGCAGCAAGCTGCAAAGCAGTGACCAGCCTGCAGACCTGACTCGCGGGTCTCAGTAGAATCTGCTTATTCAGCTGGTAATTCCTGGGCTCAGCGGGGCTGTTAGCACCCTCAAGCCGCTAGGTCTGGAGCTTTAACGGGGCGACAAGCAATTGTTTTGTTTGTGTGTGGGTTCCGAAGTTTGAACAAGGTACATAGTCCTGCTCTCCTTTTACTCGGTTTGGGACTCCAGCCTATGGGGTGGCGCCATCCACATTCAATATGGGTTTTCCCTCTTCGGTTAATCCCCATAGACACACCTAGAGGTGTCCTAGGTGATCCAAATCCAGTCAAATTGACAATGAGAACTAACTGTCGTATGAACTATTTTTGGTGAGCCCCGAGATTTTCAGTTGAATAAACCAATTTTGCGATTAGGAAGAGATGTTTTATATCATGTGTGGACTGCATGCAGGCGGGTCATTGGTAATCACTGGCTGGCTGGAGAGCTTTACTGGTTTTTATCATGCACATGACACGATGTTTATTGTTTCAAACCCAAACACGGTTCCTGTATAAGCTGACAGCGTTCTCTGGAAAACATTAAGCGTGGCACATTTGAGGCTTTAACACTGAAGTGGTTATAATTCTTCCTAACAGCCAGTGATCACCAAGTGAGAGTCCAGACGTGAGTTTCTTTCCCAAGATGCTGTCTGGTCTTCCTGTAGTTTATTTTAATAGTGCCCTGGAATATTTGTGTCTGAATTTTAAAGATTCATTTACCCTGAAAAGGAATCTATTGGACCACCCATGTGGTGCAGCCACTGATAGAGGGAGCATGCTATTCTGGGAACTCCAACTAGGGATTCTTCCACTCAGAACCGCTACCCCACCAGGCCTCCAGGATAGAGGGTCTTCAGGGTGGAGGATCTTCTGGATGGAGAGTCTTCTGGATGGAGGGTCTTCTGGATGGAGGGTCTTCTGGGTGGAGGTTCTTCTGGATGAGGGTCTTCTGGGTGGGGGTCTCCAGGATAGAGGGTCTTCTTGGATGGGATCTTCTGGATGGAGGGTCTTCTGGGGGGAGGGTCTTCTGGGTAGAGAATCTTCTGGATGGAGGGTCTTCTGGGTGGAGGGTCTTCTGGGTAGAGGATCTTCTGGATGGAGGGTCTTCTGGGGGGAGGGTCTTCTGGATGGAGGGTCTTCTTGGATGGGGTCTTCTGGATGGAGGGTCTTCTGGGATGGGGTCTTCTGGATGGAGGGTCTTCTGGGATGGGTCTTATGGATGGAGGGTCTTCTGTGTGTGTGGGTCTTCTGGATGGAGGGTCAGGTGGCTAACCTCACTTGCTCTTCTCCATCACAGGGGCTGCAGGAAGAAGGCCTTGATCTGGGGACACAGATAGAGGCTGTGAGGCCTCTTGCCCAGGGGAACTCTAACCACCAGCACAAAGTGGACCAGATTTCCTCTGACCAGAAAGCCCTGAAGAGGTCCTTGGAGGTAAGGGACCAGTGAAGGGCCTGAGCAGTGAGGGCCAGGTCTTAGAATCCTACATTCCTGGGTAATTTCTCCTTCCATCCTCCNCTCTAGTGGTGGAGACAGAGCACACTGACAGACAGGGCCTTGCTTTCCTGAGGATTGGGAGGATGGACAGTGAATCAGCAAGTAAGTGAGCAACGCCAGGGTTTCAGGTTGCAGTGAGGGCCACAGAAGAGAACTCACAAGCTGGCTTGTCCCATCTGCCTGTGTGGGTACACAGTTGTTTGTGTCCCCCTAGCCCTGGTGGCCTCAGAGCCTTGTTTGCAGCACCCTCTAGTGCCCCCCTGAGCACTTTCTGGTGCCCAGGATTGGTTCTACTTCCTGCAGTAGGATGTTCAGTATCCCACATGTCTAGGCAACTGATGGAGACAAGCAGAGATGCAGGCTCCAGGCTCCCTACACACCCTGATTCAGACAGACTTGACTCTGCTTTTTAATTAATCATCATGGAGTTCAAGCTGATCCCTGGGCACACTTCAAGAAAACTCAGTGCTAGGCTAACTTCTTCCAGCCCACCTGGCCCTGTACGCCCTGATTCCATAGCAAACACCTTCTCTGCCATCCTGATGATAACAGGTGGACACAGTAACAGGTGGACACAGTACTCTCACAGACCATTTAGAAATGTCTAAAATGGAAAGAAATTCTTAAGAGAGACATTGTAATCAAGTCGTGCGTAAGTGGCTACAGATAGCTAAGCTCTGGCCATAAGGAGAGGTCAGGAAATATTCCTTTCATGCCACAACCACTAATACCACATCAGGCAGCATGCCCAGCATAGCCTCTAAGGAGTGAGATAATATCTTGACCAAACCGAAGCACAGTTTTGTGTATAAGATGGGTGTGTGCCCAGACAAGCCAGTGGCCTTTTTAGAACTTCAAAGACTCCCTTGCACCTGTGTGTGGTATTAGAACCTGTCTAGGTTAGGGTTCTTACTGCTTTGAAGAGACATGTGACCACACCAACTCTTTTTTATTGTTTTTATTGAGCTATATATTTTCCCCCTCCCTTGCCTTCCTCCCTTCTCCACTTCCACCCTTCCCTGCCCCCCACACTCCCAATTCTCTGGATCTGACCACAGCAACTCTTAGAAAGGAAAACATTTAATTTGGCTTGGCTACAGTTCAAAGATTTAGTCCATTATCATGGTGGGCAGTGGCAGCGTGCAGGCAGACATGGTGCTGGAAAAAGAGCTGAGTGTTCTTCAGGCCACAGGAATGGAACTAGATCGACACTGAGCATAGCTTGAGCATCAGAGACCTCAAAGCCTGTCTCCACAGTGACACGCTTCCTTTAACAAGGCTATGCCCACTCTAACAAAGCCATACCTCCTAATAGTGCTACTCCCTATGAGCTTATTGGGGCCAATTACATCCAGACTACCATAGAATCCTATCTCAGGCCATGGCAAGTAGGCTTTTAGTCCCCGTAGAGATGGATGGGCATGAGAGAATTTTGTGGGACATGGGGCAGGGATGTCTCCCTCCCTCCACAGAGTAGGAGCTCCTTACATGGAAGGAAACATGATGATTACCATACACTGAGGACCGAAGGAGCCCTGTTGGCCTAAGCGACCTTGGGTCTGGATGAATTTTCTTCGCTAATTTTGCTCAGTAAACTTGCTTCTGTCATCTCAGGGGTAAGGGAAGGGCATAGAGAGACAAATATGACACTGTTCCTACCTTCTAGAAGTCCCTAGAAACTGCAAATATCAACTCCAAAAGCTATATCCAAATAATGAGCTAGGCCAATCATTAGAGGACACATTTGCTGGTGTCATTAGAAGTCACAAGAGGGTGACATCCCATCATGCTTCTGTAAAGAGGAACTGTCCCCCTTATCCAGACATTCAGTGCTTGTTAAGTCTAGTGAGTTTAAGCTCATCTTTACCTCACAGTCAGGTGACCTTCATGTCCTACCCATCTGACAAAGATGACATTAACAAGGTTTGTTTCGGCTCACAGTTCCAGGGTGGAGTCCATCATGGTTCAGGGATCCGTGGTGGCAGGAGCTTGAAGCAGTCACTCTCACTGTGTCTTCAGTCAGGAAGTAGAGAAAGATGGACCTTGGAGCCCTGTGTAGACCAAGCTGGCCTTGAACTCACAGAGATCCAACTATTCCAGTTTTCTCCTTTTCCATGTAGTCCTGGACCCTGGCCCATGGAGTGATGCAGCTCATCTTTATGGAATGTCTCACCTCAGTTAATCATTCCTAGACAATCCTTCAAAGACTGTTTCCATGTTGATTCTAGTTTGGGTCAAGCTGGCAAGCAGGATTGACAATCACATCCACAGGGAGCATGCTCCTGTGTCAGAGGCCACAGGTCCCTATTGGCAGGATGCTATTGAGGATGGTTAGCTAGTATTGGTACCCAGGTCCTGGTACTGCAGATGCAGAGGAACAGGGCCTAGAAAATGTTTGAGGCTATCTTTGATGGGTTGTTGAAGGCAGGTTCAATATGTGGAATATTGAGCCCCCACATTGGACTTATACCTCTTGGCAGGGGCCTGGCATCCATATCTTTGCCAGTGATTTTTTTTTTGAGATACAGGGAGATAGGGTCTTTAGAAGCCCAGCGCAGAGGCATGAGGCCATACAGTGAGAACAGTGGCAGCAGACTGGAGTCTGAATGGTTCATGGTGGACTGAAAAACGGGGGCTCACAGAGTCCCAGACAAGGGGACCAGAAGAATGGAGAATGGCTATCCTTTTCCTTTTGAGGACAGTGCCCAGCTTTCTTGGAGACAAGGAAGAGAAAGGCTCATGATTCAGGCTTCTGAGAAACTGACAGGCCCCAGGAAACACGATCTGGGAATGGAGCCGAAAAGAAAAGAGAAAGAAAGAAAGAAAGAAAGAAAGAAAGAAAGAAAGAAAGA
>LOJH01016894.1:12250-22572 GCA_001685095.1 Ellobius talpinus
CTTTCTTTCTTTCTTTCTTTCTTTCTTTCTTTCTTTCTGTCTCTCTCTCTCTTTGAAACAGAGAGAGAGAGAGAGAGATCAGTTTGAGGACAGAACATTGACCTTAAGATCAATGTTGACTGAACTGACTAATATGTAAAAACTGTTGATGGAATCCATTAATATGCAGAAGACACAGACAGTAGATGTAGGAAGGCTAATGTTAACCCTCTGGGCCAACTTTTCCTATACTCTTCCTTTAGATTTGAAGTCTTCCAAAGTACTAAGTTGGGTGGGAGAAAAGTGGAAGATTTTCTATTTTTCTTACTGAATTTGTAGTATTTCTTTAATGGGGGAGGTTGGACCGGAGCCCTGACTCCTGTGTTCCTTCACTCTTTCTTGTCTGACTTCCCTGGGTTCTCAGAAATACTGTCCAGAACAAGAAGGTGAACGGCAGCACTGTCTCTTCTGCCCCAGGGTCCCTCGACCCAGGCTGCCCTGCTGACCAGCTGGGTCTGAACTGTAAGAAACAGGAAAACATTGGTTTATGTGCAAGAGGACTCCTGGTATTGCCAGACCATTAACTTGGGTTAGGAAACGGGCAACGCTGACTTTTGCTAGGAGGAAAATGCTGTTCAGTTCTCAAGGAAGAAAAAACAACAACAAAACAGTGGTGTGAAGCAAAACCCCCGGCCCTTGCCCTGTGTGTTCTCACTGTCGGGGTGCCCCCTGCTGGCAGTTTTCAGAACTGCACCATCCAGATTTTGGTGGGTTTTTTTTTCATTTTAAAGGCTTACAAGATGTACTTTTTGAAAAGAATTTTTTAAAAAGCTATATCCAAAGCCATGTTCTGCCCCATTCACTCTGAAGCACACACCACTTAGCTAGCACACTCTGTGTTGAAGGAGTAAGATTTAAAAATGTTCTAAGATGTGTAAAAGATGTTCTATTATGCTAGAAGGAAAGATAGGTACTTCCTGTCAGCTTGGAATCTGACAATCCCACAATCACTGCAGCTCAAGGCTTTGATCTTTAGCCAGTACAAGAAAGCGCTAACACGCAAGGATGCAGCGTGTTGGAGAGAAGGCTTGTCTGGCATGCAGGAAGCATTTCCAATGCTGCGTAGCTCTGGGCATAGTAGTGGGCACTTGGAAACCCAGCACTATGGAGGCGGAAGCCAGAGCACCAGGAATTCAAGGTCTCCCTCCTGATGCATAATGAGTTCAAGGCCAACCTGGGCTATGGTGAATGAGACCCTGGTGACTAGCCAGCCAGGACAGAGTGGTGGACACCAGTGAGTGTCCAGGCTGAGTGTGACAGACTGACGGGCTGGATAGATGAGTGCAGGGGTAGGGGTGTTTCTGCTAAGCACAGGCTTAGTCAAGATCAGCCCTGCATCCCTTTGCTGCTAAGATGCCACAAGTCAGGAGTCCTGAAGAATTCAACAGAAAATCTAACAAACCAGAGCAGAAATATAGCAAGAGAGTCAGTGTGTCTGTCCTCGGCAACCCAGTCCTCCCTCTGTCCTGGGCTCCACACTTCGCCATTCACTTCTACACACTGGTACAGTGCTCCTCACCACCTGGCATCAAATCCCAGGTCCTTACATTTAATCCCTCCTTGAACCTGCTCTTGAGTGTCTGATCTTGACAAGAGGCCTTCCTTCCTGTGTGGCCCAGGCTGGCCTTGAACTCCTGATCCTCTTGCCCCTGCCTCTCAAGTGTTGGGTTCTAGGTGTGTACCACCATGTCATTCTCTATTGCCCCTTTTAGTTTGCATGTCTGCCTCCCTGTGGATGCCCAGAAGCACCTTAACCTTGCAAGCGATCTTGTCTTGTTCACCCTTGATCTTCCCACTGTCTCGCACAGTGAGTCAGCACACAGTCCTCACACAGAAGACGTGTTTAAATGACAAGTCGTGCACAAGGCTGCCTTGAGAAGCAGCAGGACTCTCCTCCCTTCGTCTAATCTGTCCGTTTCTTACCAGGTGTTCCTAGGTAGCCCCTACAACCATCTAGCACAGGTGTGTCACCCCTGTATATGCCCAGAGCCCACATTTTGACCCCCATCAACTCCATTGGCAAGGGATTCTCTGTGCTAGGTCATCCTTCTGGTCAGTTCCTAATGGCAGTTGCAAGTAGGCAGCTGGGTACCCAAGTCTTGAGGTCAAAACATGGGTCAGAAACATCATTTTAGTCAAAGGCTCTTGTGGGATGATGTAGGATTCAGAGCTTAACTGTGACAGGCCTAGACTCCCAGTATTTTCTGTGTACATCAAAGCATTAAGCACAAATCCCCCACCCCCACCCNCGCTCAGTAACACACTTATCTGTGCCTTACCCCATAGTGACAGCGTGCAGAATAGCTCCACCCAGCTTCCAATGGGAACCTGAAGCCTTGGGGTAATTAAAACTGAACTTAATCCTTTCATTACCCATCAAAGCTCTCTAGAAGACAATAACCTTGACATCAGCGATGGGTTTGCTTGTTTGTTTCTCTGTTTTCATGAACAACACCAGTCAGGCCAGATATATAAACATCAGTCTAGATTCTTCCTTCAGTCCCATGGTGCATTAGTAATAAGACCTGGAAGGAATGTGCTCCTTAGCAGCTTTGTGGGTCCCTCCTCCTCTTTAAGTCTTCATCACCACTGTTTAGAGAAGCAGGTGGCTTTCCTGGACCTTCCTGTCTCTGAGGTTGCTCTTTCTTATACACACTTGCCAGTGCCATCTTATGAAATATGAATATAAACACATTGCTCTCCTACTGATAAACTTGCAGAAATTTCTGCACAGTCTTCAGTTCTCCCTTATTGTTCTGGGTCGTTCTGTCCCGGTGAGTGTCATCTTCACTGGCCTGCTGCTAGTCACCTCCTTCCATCTCTCAGTCCTTCCAGCATGTCTGTTCCTGCTTCCTTCTAGAATGTCTTGGCATGCTGGCTGCAGGTACAGGAAATCCCACCCAAAAGCTTACACACTAAAGATTCGTTAACTCTCATGAGTCCTGTGTCTGGTGGCTCCAGGGTAGATAAGCGAAAGTTATGGCATCATGGAGGACAAGCTTCCCATTTCCACCCCGCTGGCCTTGGTGAGTTCCTCACATTCATTTCTGCCCAGTTTCCCGGATGTCGGCTGCGGGCCTGGGCATCTTGGGAAGACATGTGGTTCATCTAAAGGAGGAAGAGCTCCTTTTGTCTGGAGCACTTCCGGACAAATTGAGAAAGCATCTTTGGAACCTGTCTGCCAAAGAACATTCATCTTGTGCCTATCTCTAAACCCAGCCGCCCTCAAGGGCATTTAATGAATCCAGGAATGCGGAGAGAAGTGGGTGAAAACCAAGGTACCCTCAGCCAAGAGGAAGGAAACGATACTCATTGTGTTGGCAAATGGTGGTGTCTGCTGAAGCCTTCCCTCTCTTTTGATGAGCAAATTCCCAAATGCTCAGCTAAGGAGCCCCCTTGAAGAGACTTCTCTGACCACCCCATCCTTTGCAAGAGTCAGTAATGCCCTGGAGCTGCTCCTTGGCCACCAAGGCTTTGTGATAGAGCTCTCTTGAAAAGCATAGTTCCTAGGACACTATCACAAGCCCACACAGCCATACTTGTTGAGTAAAACCCACAAATGGCAAACCCTGAGTGGAACCATTAAAAAAGGCGCTGGGCACAGAATGCAGGAGTATCTGTACATTTTGCAGTCATTTTGCGTGTGAAAGGCATTGCTAGGGAAGAGTCCCGAATGCCTTTGCAGTTCGTCTGCCTATTCTACTCCTCTGAGCCTGTGTTCGGGCAGGTAGGGAAAGAGAAGCTGGGTGTTGGGTAGTTCCACTTCTAAAGAGTCTTCCGTTCTACAAAGAAAATCATTATTTTTATTTTTGTGTATGAATATTTACTTGCATGTATGTCTGTGTATCACATGTGTGTCTGGTGCCAACAGTGATCAGAAAAGCATCAAATCCCCTGAGACTTGAATTACAGATGGTTGTGAGCCTCCATATGGGTACTGGGAATTGAACTCCGGTCCTCTGAAGAGCAGCCAGTGGTCTTAACCACTGAGCCATCTCTTCAGCTCCTCTCCAAAGAGTCTTAAGATCATTTAACTTCGCTATTTCTTCTGCTTGCTTGAAACCAAGTAACAACCATTTAGAGATGTCAGGTAGGAATACCTGCACGTGATCCTTGCCTTGCTTATGTCATGTGACCCACTATTTTACTTTCCCTTCTATTCCGATGACAAACACCATGGCCAAAAGCAAATTAGGAGAGGAAAGGATTTATTTGGCTTTTTACTTCTAGGTCACACACAGTCCATTATTGAGGGAAGCCAGGGGAGGAACTTGAAGCAAAAGCCATAGAAAAATGCTCACTCATAAGCTCGTGATCAGTTAGCTCTCACATAGCCCAGGACTACCTGCCTAGGGAATGATGCTACCCATGGTGGGGATGCACGCACCCCAAACCAATTAACAATCAAGACGACGGCCTTCCCTACTTCAGATATGGCCACAAGCAATCTGGTCTGGGAAATCCCTCGATTGAGACTCCCTTCTCCGATGACTCTAGGCTGTGACAAGCTGTCAGTTAAGACTAAATAGGATACCCACTGCCCTAAGAATACACAGAACATGGTGAGAAGACTCAGGTCCAGAGAGATGTTATTTCCCCAAGGCAAAATCAGATATTTTTGTGTCATTTAGGAAACATCTTATCTTTAATTCCCAGTAGAACTTTGGCACCATTTGAGGAATGAACGATTTTAGTGCATACAAAAAAAATCTTGCAGTCATAAAAAAATTGGAGTTGTTAACTTATTTTTCCATCCTTGCATGGCATAGTCTTCAAAAGCAAAAGCTACAGTTACCATTCATACTAGATGCAGTCAGATCATGAGGGTGTAAATAGTGTCCTTCCTGCTTTTTCTACATAATTCTTGAAACCTGAAGGAAAGACTGCCCACGGGAACCTGCAGTTATCACCACTCACCCCTAGATGGCGCACACACATTAAATGGAACTCATGCATGGATGACTTAACTACCTAGAAGAAACTCACAAATTTCTGAATAAAGGTGATGAAAAGTTCAATATTAGTGGCTTTCAGGTGCAGCTGGGT
Source organism: Ellobius talpinus (assembly GCA_001685095.1). Taxonomy (NCBI): domain Eukaryota; kingdom Metazoa; phylum Chordata; class Mammalia; order Rodentia; family Cricetidae; genus Ellobius; species Ellobius talpinus. Next base: position 17,336 of record LOJH01016894.1, read on the forward strand.
GGATGGATTTGGTTAAAGGAGAGGAGGTGATAACTGAGGACTAACTGTCAATGCAGCCAGTGATTGTGTAGACTCCATTCTTCTCCCTCGCTGCAGCCGTGCAGGCAAACCAGGACACAGAGGGGCTGATTCTCCCAGTAGGGCCTCAGCACCACCCAAGGCACCACCCAGAGAACCCTGTTCCATTTGTCACATACCCTGACATGTCCTCACATTACAGATGGTGGGGACATATTGTTAGCAGTTAAGGAATTGGCTTTTAAATTCCTTTGTCAACATAAATAAACATTGTTAGTTTTTCTGGGGGTGTATTGAGCACTGCTTCTATGTGATAGTTCAGAAAGAAGGGGAGCAAGGGAGATGTAGGTACCACTCTAGATCTTGTCCCTACAGCTTTGCAGTCTTACACAGGGTAATTAGCTTCTCTGTGCTTTAGAAAAACAGGTTGGGAACACAGGATCTACATTATAGAGTCGGAGGAAGACAGGTAGTCCCATCGCCCGCTACACCAAAACTAGGAAAGATAAGTAGACTGATATCTTCACCATGTTCTGACATGAAATTCCAGTGGCCGGTGGTGTTAATTATTCCTTTCTAAACCAGCCCTTTAGAATCACTATAATCAGATTGTAGAAATGCATTGGGACCAAAGCAAGACATGAAATTTGACTGGAGAACCTCAGCTCAAACTGAGATAGTACATTTGAAATAAGGCTTCATTGGGAGGATTTGGTTTGTGCTCCAAACAGGAAGCAACTAGAAGGTAAGAAGCCGGTCAGTGGAACAGCATCCCGCATCTGTAAGATCCACTGCGCAAGCTTAGCTGGGGTGTTGCTCAGCTGGTAGAATGGTTGCCTGGCATGCACAAAGCCCTGAGTTCAGTCTCAGAACAGGGTGTGGTGGTAATAATTCCAGCCCTTGGCAATTGGCTACAAGAGAATCTAGAGTTTGAGGTCATCGTCAACTACGTAAGGAGTGCAGGACCAGCCTGGGATACACAAGAACCTGTCTTAAAAAAGTTATCAGTAGCCAGTCTTCACCTCATTCTGTGGTCAGCTTCCACCACATTTCATAAAAACATCTGCAGACAGGAAAAAGAATCACTTAAGATTTAAACTAGAAAGAGAAGCTATGAGAGGTATCAAAATGATACCGGACTGGGTCTCCGGCACGGGACAGCCCTCCAGCCTGGAAGTGAGTAGCCTACGGGAGTTGTGTTTATTAAATCCAGATGCAATCAAAGGCAGGAACAGGGGAAGGAGGATTTGGACTGAGACAAATAAATCCAGCAGTGTATCTGAAAACTCAGGGGGCTGGTGGGCCTGTCACCACTGCAGTGGCACTGAAGGATGTGTAGCCCTAGGGCCTCAAGTTCCACCAAACAGCATCAACGAAAGACAAATGGAGGCTCACCCTGCCGGTGCTCTGCAGCAGGTGGCTGGAGACACCCTTGCGGAGCTGTGCCTGCACGGGGAAAACTGGGCACAGCAGAACAGGTGACCCTCAGGAAGCACATAGAGCCTGGGCCCAGAATATTCAAGTTCACATCCAACTTTGCTCCTGTGTAGACAAGTGGTTTCTGGTCCCAGAGCATCTGCAAAATGGAATCAGTACTTCTTACACCAGGGGTAGTATAAAAAGTGTGAACTAGCCACACATCAGAGTCTATGACATAGCACATGTTCATAAGTGAGCTGAGTTGCTCATAGCTCCTGTTTCTACCTGATAGATGTTATGGAGACATGGGCATAAGGCAGGGATAGAATTTCTTTTTTAACTCAGTTATCAGTTTCTGACTTTCAGGTCTCTTCTGTGCTGACTCTTAGAAAACCTCCTGTAATGATCTGTTCTGTCTCTTTAAGAGACAAGCCCCACCCACTCCCTCCCCTTCTGCTGAGGCAGGCAGATTTTCCTTCCTGCTTGTAACCTGAGTCTCTCCCTTTTTCTGTCTCTCCCACAAGAGGCAGCTTCTGTCTCTCCCTCCCTTCTCTCTTCTCTCTCTCTCTCTCTCTCTCTCTCTCTCCTCTTCTCCCCCTTCCCTTCCATACTTCCATAACTCACTAAATATATCCAACCTCACTCTGCATGGTGTGCCTGTCTGTCTGTCTCATGCCCACCACCGCCACATGGCTCGATGCCTAGGACCAGCCACCTTTGGAGACCTGCGATGTGGTCCCATGCCCCGTCCCTGCCTGAGACTGGCTGCTCTCAGGACCCACTGCCCCCTGCCTGCCACCACATGGCCCGCTGCCTGCAGCCACTCGGGGACCTGCAGCGTTTCTGCCATTGCAGCCGCCGGGGATCCTGCGGCATTTTTAATTAATCCATTACACCTCCACTCTCTCTGGGATCCTCCTTCCTGTTTGAAAGTCCCTTCCCTTCCAGATCTCCATCTGTTCCCCTGGGTAGAATCAGAGTGAGTCACAGTACACTAGGAAGCCTCGCAGCGCTTTGATCCCAGAGGAAGGGTGTTGGTCCCTGCCTTCTCTGTAGGCTCTTGCTGGCTAGTTGGGTCACAGTGTTGTGGAATATGCCCATGGCTCTGGGCATCCCCTCTGTCCTCACCTCATTTATCCCAGCCATGGTCTCTGTGGCTCTAGGTATACCCACGGCACAGTGGAAGACTGCTGGGCTCTGGCCTCCATCCTGTCCCTCCTTGCTGGTCAGCTTTACCTCTGCTTTCCCATACCCATGCTTCCTCCTTTTGCCCTCTCAAGTGGAAAATGCTCTACAGTGGGATGATGGGATAGTATTTGGAGAGGAAGCCCTGAGCAAGCTGCTTAGGTTGTGTGTCCTTGTAAGAAAAGATGTCAGAGGAACTGGAGAGGTAGCTCAGAGGTTAAGCACACTGACTGTTCTTGGAGAGGACCTAGACTCAATTCCCAGCACCCACATGGCAGCCCACAACTGTCAGTACCTCCAGGTCCAGGGACATCTGATGCCATCCTCTGACCTCTCTGGACATCAGCGATGCATGTGGTCCACACACATACATGCAGACCAAACACATAAATTTAAAAAAGAAAGAAAAGACACCAGAGACTTTTCTGCTTTCTGTGTCCCTATGCATGCCCACTGAACATACTGGCTACTCAGCGACTGTCTCCTGTGTTTTGAATTGATACCCATGAGCTTGGGTACCATAGAAACAAAGGCAAGCTACATTGCCGTATTGTCTATATGTTGATGCCTGTGAGCTTGGGTACCATAGAAACAAAGGCAAGCTACATTGCCGTGTTGTCTATATGTTGATGCCTGTTTTCCTGATCCTGAAAGAGGGAAATATGTGTCGCTGAGATTTCTCTCATGCAACTGTGATGGATACATACGTTTTAATAATTGTCATTAGGGTTAGGACAGTGGCTCAGTACAAAGACCTGAGTCCAAACCTGTAGCACTCATGTGAAAAAGGTAGGTGTGGCCATATTCCTGCCAGGAAGCCCAGCACCATTGTGAACAGATATAGGAGGATTGCTGTGGCTTTCTGGCTCACCAGCCTGGCTTGAGGTTCAATGAGAGACACGGACTTAAGGGACTAAGGAAGATACTAGCAGAATAGGGCATCTAGGGTTCTCCCCTGTCCTCCCAACATGTGCATAGGCATGTGCACCTGGACGCACATGTGTGTGTGCAACACACACACAAAGAAGCAAATAGTGTGAAGGTTCATTAGAGCAGAAGCATCGAGGGGAAAATAACTCAACAGAAGTGTGCATTTCAAATACTTCCTTCTCCTGCTCCTCTAGGACAAAAGTTTGGGGGGGGGAAGAAAAAGAAAAAGGAATATGGTTTAATGCTCAATTCAAACAGGGAAGTTAGTGTGTTGATGTAACTGGATAGCTTTGAAAGGGAGGTGGGATCATCCCTGGCCTGGGTCTGGGAGCCTGGCTGCCAAAGAGCGAGGCAGCCTGGCCTCTCTCCCAGCCATGAAGCACCAGGGCCCGAGGAGCCCAGGCCCCATGAGTGACACCTCGCTCTTCAGACACTCTAATTTATAGTTAACGCCTTTTAAGCAAACAAGAGGGAGGAAAAAAATCTGGTTCATATTACAACAACTTGCAATGAAGGGAAGTCTGGGAGTTCAAAGGAAGAATGTCTCACGGAAAGCTCGGGCTGTTCAAATTCATCTGGAGTAGCCAGGATGGTAATTGGAAATTAAAACTATCTCTCTCTCTCCCTCCCTCCCTCCCTCCTCCCTTTCTGCCTCTCTCTCTTATCAGCAATCCTTGTCCCTTATGTTGTTCATGGCCAAAGAACAACCAAACAAATTCACATTCGTAGCTAAGACTTATTCTCCTGGATTATCAAAGGTCCCCCAAACTCAGTTAAGGGCAGAGAAGAGAGGTGTGTGTTCTCATTCCAAAGCCAGACCCCTTGGAGTCTCCATGGCTTTGCTTTTTGGGGGTTTGCATCTTGTCTGCATGGATTTGAGACGACTTCTCTTTACCCGCACCCTTCTTGGTGGCCTTTGTTCTCTGGGAGAGCTTGCTGGGAGGCTGTGTACCTGGAGAGAAAGATCACAGACTGAGCCTGAGCTACTTGCAGAAAGGAAGGTGCAGAGCTGCAAGCTTATTGAAGACTGTCTTAGTTAGGGTTTCTATTGCTCTGACAGTGAAACACTGGGACCAATAGCAAGCTGGTGAGGAAAGGGTTTATTTTAGCTAGTCAAGACAGGAACCTGGCCGCAGGAGCTGATGCATGGACGGGTGCTGCTTACTGGCTTGCTCCTCATGGCTTGCTCGAGTTGCTTTCTTATAGAACCCAGGACCACCAGTCCAAAGATGGCCCGACCCACAGTAGACTGGGCCCTCCCCCATTAATCACTAATTGAGAAAACAGCAGGATCTTATGAAGGCGTTTTCTCAACTGAGGTCCCCTCCTTGCAGATAACTCTAGTTTGTGCCAAGTTGACATAAGACTAGCCAACACAATGTCTCTTTAGGGGGCTCATTGTTTAGACTGAGGAGCTCCGTCTTTAGTCAGCTGCTTCCGGCATGGGCGGAGCCTGTGTCTCAATCAGCAGCTGTCTTTCAGCCCACCACAGCCACTCATCTCTTCAGCCAAGTCCATTTTGGTACCTTTTCTCTCCGCTGTGACAAAATGCTGGGCAAAAGCGACTTAAGGGAGGGAGGCTTCGTCTCCCCTGAGGGTTTGAGGGTACAGTCCATCATGGCACTTTAAGCGACAAGCCACGCCCACTCCCTCCCCCATCCGCTGAGACAGGCTGATCTTCAGCT